>CAVLGW020000243.1:0-21853 GCA_963669155.1 Arbacia lixula
ATGTGTATTTGTTTCAGTTCCTCTCTAATCTTCTCTCTTTTTTTTGCCACTGTCATGAAGTGGGTGGAGGCATTACTTGTTCTCAGGTTGTCCATCCTGTCCATCATGAATACTGTTACGCAATATCTTGAGAACCACAAAATAGATTTGTTTCAGACTTGGGAGATCTGCATGTTCATGAAATCAATGGTTCAATTTCAATCAGATGTACAAGTTCTCTGAGCATACTGTAATTTAAACCAGATAAAGCTAACATAGAGGCAGAGGCATATTTATCGTGTGTGGTCAAATTGCTCCATTTTTCCCCACTGGTATTGGGAAATTTATAGCTAGATACCTCAGGGCTAGATTCAACGTTCATTCACCATTCTCCAAGTCATTGAATTTGGGTGGTCTACTTGTAACCATGAGACTGATGACTGATTTTCTTGTCTGATTGCAGGAGATGGAGCCTTTAGGGTGGATTCACACACAGCCCAATGAACTGCCTCAGCTGTCTCCCCAAGATGTGACGACTCATGCCAAGATCATGGCTGACAACCCCATGTGGGACGGAGAGAAGACCGTCATCATCACATCCAGGTAGCTAGCAGCGATTTGTCATGGCCTTCTTACATCAAGTGTGAAGAAACTAGCTCATGATTCTGGGCACATTTGTTGAAGATGTCATTAAGCCATGTACAAATAGTGGATGGTCATGAGTGCGATAGTACAATAGTGTGCATGAGGGTATAGAATAGACCCTCTATTTAACAAGGTAAAGCGGACTTGAATAGAGCGTCATCGAATGCAAACCATTGACCCAATGCACACGTAAGGAACATTCACTATTTGAATTATACAATAAGTTGGACGTCAAGAGGCTTAGATCTAGATTATTAGCATATGTCATGTGAATGCACATTTAACCAAGAAGATTCCAGGATTCCTAGTAGGTGTACTTTCATTTGTACTGTTTAATTTGTAATCTTATCTCTCCTGACTAACCTTTGGTCATTATACTTTCGTGGAATAAATTATGCATCCATTCGAGGCTGCTGTCATTCATCACTTTAAGTTTTGTTTTTCTTCAATGCAAACTATGCAGGTGGTCTTAAAACTTTTGCAATTAATGTGAGTATACTTGAACATGAAGCAATAGCAAAGTTGAATCTCCCTTTCTTGCCTTCTGTATCGCCACTAGTTTCACTCCTGGCTCATGCTCACTGACTGCTTACAAGCTGACTCCGAGCGGCTATGACTGGGGGCGGCAGAACACAGACAAGGGCAACAACCCCAAGGGATACATGCCCTCTCACTATGAACGGGTGCAGATGCTCCTCTCTGATCGCTTCTTGGGCTTCTTCATGGTCCCAGCACAGAGCTCCTGGAACTACAACTTCATGGGTGAGTGCAGAGTCTGGCCATCTGGGGTTGGTGGGGGGGGGGGGGGGGGGGGGGTGATGTCCAGAGCGCTGGAACCAGCCATCTGGGGGTATGAATAGAGCTAAGTGCCAGGTACAGTGTTGACTCTCCACAGAGATCAGTGATGTGTACCAGGTTCACTGTCCACTCTGGTTGTCGTGTCTCTCTCTTCTAGTTACATTGAAGTAAGATGCTACAACAGTGTGTCTCTGCCACAAAGCTTCTGTGATGTGGTGCTCTCAGGATTTACATTAATTTGAAGCAACATCCCCATATACCTGATTGAAAATTATTCCCCACGACCATAGCGCAAATGAAGTCTGCCATTTGAAAAAAATACCCGTTTATTTGCCAAAAGGTCTCAAGTCAGGGGTCACATACACTGACAATCTTCCAAGAGCAATCCATGAAACTTGCCATAAAAATGCATCATCATGGGAAAGACTTGTAAAAAGACTAAGCTTATTCATTTAAGGGTCAATTGTGCCATGTTATCCATCATTAGGTGAGATCAAACGATATTGTATCAGAATGTTTAATATTTTTTCTCTTCTTTGTTCAGGTGTGCGGCATGACCCCAACATGCGGTACGACTTGCAGCTGGCTAACCCCAAGGAGTTCTACCATGAGGTGCACCGACCATCCCACTTCCTCAACTTTAGCTCTCTAGAGGATGTAGACAACATGAACAGTGACAGGGAAGATCTCTTCAAGTAGTATGGGTCACAACATACCAAGTAGACAACCTGAACAGTGACAGGGAAGATCTCTTCAAGTAGTATGGGTCACAACATACTAAGTAGACAACATGAACAGTGACAGGGAAGATCTCTTCAAGTAGTATGGGTCACAACATACTAAATAGACAACATGAGCAGTGACAGGGAAGATCTCTTCAAGTAGTATGGGTCACAACATACTAAGTAGACAACATGAACAGTGACAGGGAAGATCTCTTCAAGTAGTATGGGTCACAACATACCAAGTAGACATCATGAGCAGTGACAGGGAAGATCTCTTCAAGTAGTATGGGTCACAACATACCAAGTAGACAACATGAGCAGTGACAGGGAAGATCTCTTCAAGTAGTATGGGTCACAGCATACCAGGTAGACAACATGAACAGTGACAGGGAAGATCTCTTCAAGGAGTATGGGTCACAACATACCAAGTAGACAACATGAGCAGTGACAGGGAAGATCTCTTCAAGTAGTATGGGTCACAACATACCAAGTAGACAACATGAACAGTGACAGGGAAGATCTCTTCAAGTAGTATGGGTCACAACATACCAAGTAGACAACATGAACAGTGACAGGGAAGATCTCTTCAAGTAGTATGGGTCACAACATACCAAGTAGACAACATGAGTAGTGACAGGGAAGATCTCTTCAAGTAGTATGGGCCACAACATACCAAGTAGACAACATGAACAGTGACAGGGAAGATCTCTTCAAGTAGTATGGGTCACAACATACCAAGTAGACAACATGAGCAGTGACAGGGAAGATCTCTTCAAGTAGTATGGGTTACAACATACCAAGTAGACAACATGAACAGTGACAGGGAAGATCTCTTCAAGTAGTATGGGTCACAACATACCAAGTAGACAACATGAGTAGTGACAGGGACGATCTCTTCAAGTAGTATGGGTCACAGCATACCAGGTAGACAACATGAGCAGTGACAGGGAAGATCTCTTCAAGTAGTATGGGCCACAACGTACCAAGTAGACAACATGAGCAGTGACTGGGAAGATCTCTTCAAGTAGTATGGGTTACAACATACCAAGTAGACAACATGAACAGTGACAGGGAAGATCTCTTCAAGTAGTATGGGTCACAGCATACCAGGTAGACAACATGAGCAGTGACAGGGAAGATCTCTTCAAGTAGTATGGGTCACAGCATACTAAGTAGACAACCTGAACAGTGACAGGGAAGATCTCTTCAAGTAGTATGGGTCACAACATACCAAGTAGACAACATGAACAGTGACAGGGAAGATCTCTTCAAGTAGTATGGGTCACAACATACCAAGTAGACATCATGAGCAGTGACAGGGAAGATCTCTTCAAGTAGTATGGGCCACAACATACCAAGTAGACAACATGAACAGTGACAGGGAAGATCTCTTCAAGTAGTATGGGTCACAACATACCAAGTAGACAACATGAACAGTGACAGGGAAGATCTCTTCAAGGAGTATGGGTCACAACATACCAGGTAGACAACATGAGCAGTGACAGGGAAGATCTCTTCAAGTAGTATGGGTTACAACATACCAAGTAGACAACATGAGCAGTGACAGGGAAGATCTCTTCAAGTAGTATGGGTCACAACATACCAAGTAGACAACATGAGTAGTGACAGGGAAGATCTCTTCAAGTAGTATGGGCCACAACATACCAAGTAGACAACATGAACAGTGACAGGGAAGATCTCTTCAAGTAGTATGGGTCACAACATACCAAGTAGACAACCTGAACAGTGACAGGGAAGATCTCTTCAAGTAGTATGGGTCACAACATACCAAGTAGACAACATGAGTAGTGACAGGGACGATCTCTTCAAGTAGTATGGGTCACAGCATACCAGGTAGACAACATGAGCAGTGACAGGGAAGATCTCTTCAAGTAGTATGGGCCACAACGTACCAAGTAGACAACATGAGCAGTGACTGGGAAGATCTCTTCAAGTAGTATGGGTCACAACATACCAAGTAGACAACATGAGCAGTGACAGGGAAGATCTCTTCAAGTAGTATGGGTCACAGCATACTAAGTAGACAACCTGAACAGTGACAGGGAAGATCTCTTCAAGTAGTATGGGTCACAACATACCAAGTAGACAACATGAACAGTGACAGGGAAGATCTCTTCAAGTAGTATGGGTCACAGCATACTAAGTAGACAACCTGAACAGTGACAGGGAAGATCTCTTCAAGTAGTATGGGTCACAACATACCATGTAGACAACATGAACAGTGACAGGGAAGATCTCTTCAAGTAGTATGGGTCACAGCATACTAAGTAGACAACCTGAACAGTGACAGGGAAGATCTCTTCAAGTAGTATGGGTCACAACATACCAAGTAGACAACATGAACAGTGACAGGGAAGATCTCTTCAAGTAGTATGGGTCACAGCATACTAAGTAGACAACCTGAACAGTGACAGGGAAGATCTCTTCAAGTAGTATGGGTCACAACATACCAAGTAGACAACATGAACAGTGACAGGGAAGATCTCTTCAAGTAGTGTGGGTGACAACATACCAAGCAAGGAATGGAGAATCTCCTATACAGTATTATCAACAGCATCTGCCTTATATGACTCAACGCAGAGGTGATAATGAAGGAGAGACAGAACACCCAAATAAATGTGACCATGCATATATAATAGCCCTGCTCAAAGCTGCGGACAACATGAACACTGATTTGAGGGGGGTGGGTTGATGAAGCTGATGACAGGTGATAAGCACCGTACTTGACTTTATAGTAAGCACTGGTCATTGCATTCAGAAATGAAGTATGGTGACTGCACACACTGCTTGTGTTTTTGTGAACATAGAAATAGTTCATAAGGTGGCAGGTGGCATTATGTTTCTGGTGTCTTTTTCTGTTTAGAACTTGTTTACATGCTAAGCCATTTCATCAAACTCAACACAATGATGAATGGAAAATTGAGTGATAAGTTGTTGAGTCAGATAGAGTAGGTTAAAGGTTACAGGTCAAGGTCAAATCCTAAAATTTCACACTTCATGCGATAACTCATGAAATATTTTTACCAAATATTACCAAACTCGGTACAATCATTATACAACTAACCTATGTGCTGCTATGACCTGGTAAATCTGTTAATGAGGCGAGGCGAAATTACATTATAATGGTCATTTCGACCCCCACCGAGGTAATAAATTTACCAGTCCATAGCAGCACATTGGTTAGTCGTTTTATAACACTCATGGACATTGACAAAATAAAAGATATTTTATTAAAACTTAAAGGTGAAGGTAGTGCAGTTTCATTATGTTCATAATTTTTCATTACGCCTATGAACGTACAAGCGCAAAAATTTGTTGATCACATACTAATGTGTGCACGTACGTGTGCACGCGCAGCCAGCTGTCTCGAGTAATACTGCATTTACATGGTTGCCTATCAACAGTTGCTAATTATGCGATACTGAGACAGAAGCACACGCTTGATACGTTTAGCCATGAGCTAGTTGGTTTGGATATATCCTGGCCGTGATATAGATATAGTACTTTGCCTAGCCATCACAAAATGCATTGCGTGAGCTGGGTATGAGTGATATAAAATCAGTTAAGTTATATGTCATAACCAAATATGAAGATTAATAGTTAATGCAAAGTTAACATTACCTCTTGAGAATCATGACGATTCTTCAGTGTTTGGGCTGGAGGGCGGAGGTGGTCAAGTCTACTGGGAGCAGGCAAATTTCTCTTGTTTTGTAAAATAATGTATAGAAAGCAGAGGCATCATAAAAAACTTGTCCTTCGACTAGCTTCAGTATAGAGACTTTTGGAGGATCTTTCTTTAATTGCTTAGAAGTAGATATTCCAGTTTTCATTATGTTTTTAAATTCACTAGCTTTTCTGTCAAGGCCCTTTATTTGCATACTGCATTATAGATGAGGACTTTGTATTATATTTTTATGCAGTGATATGTTTGTGTGTAATGATTGCTTCATGAATATGTATATATCTTCTTTTAATATGCAGAAAGTACAGCTTTGTAATAGAAGATGACAAATGTTTTCTAATCGAGAAACACTTGGGTTTTTTCAGATCAAGAGCTATGGCAGAATTGGTAATGGTGAATGATGGGAGCAAATGCTCTTTATTGTCAGTAATTTCATTCATAATGAATCAAATTGCTATGTTGTTATATGGTGCATCTGATTTGCAAACAACATACGACATGCATCAGCTAATGTCCTATTAATTATGTGTACATGCATAGAATTTAAACCTTACAGTTACTTTTTCTGCACATCCCAAGTGAAAATTTATTATTTTCGTTAAACCTGTTGTATATGTGTTGTGGTTGTAGTTTGTGTATGAATTTTAATTGATAATTTCTAGCAACAGCACATGTCAGGGGAATTCCTTCACCATCTTATAGAATATGGTCTAATCCAGTCCCACCCTGGTTGCTTTGTGTCTAGGAAGCCTGACACATTCCTGCAATAGCACAGGTCAGGGGAGTACCTTCAACATTAATTCCTCTAGGTAGAATATGGCCTGTTCTGTCCCACCCTGGTTGCTCAGTGTCTGGGAAGCCCCAGGCCCACTCCTACTCTTACAAGAGGTCAGTTACCTGTGCCTCCTGCCACGCTACCACTCGATGTACCTTGCAAGCTCAAAGAACATGTAATTTTCTGGGTAGTTGTGGGATGTTTGAGATACTGCACAGTAGTTTTACCATTCATGAATCTAGTTGGTCAACTATTGAAGACCATATGTGGTCAGTCTTAACCCTATATAGCCCGGGCTATTTTGAAATCGCATAGCCCGGGGGGGGGGGGGGGCAAAAACAGCCCCCCCCCTAAGATCTCGACCGTTGATCGCGCGATCGCGACGAAAATTGGCACGTACGTCACCGATGACGTAACCTCCACAATTCAATTGTCAATTGCACCAAAATTATTCAAATTTATTTTTAATTAATTAATTATGCTAATTAAATGCATAAAATCATAAATTTGGTTGTAAATCTTTAAATATAGCCCCAAAACTGCTAAATTTCAGTCCAGACACTCTTCTTAGGATTATTATCAAATAAGGATTTTAAAAAAATGCAATATCAAAGTTTTTCTTATGTATTTTATTGTTTTTTTGAATTTCTTATGTATTTCTTTGTTTTTTGGACTTTATGTTTTTCACTGTTTTTTCGATGGAAATCGTTGGCAACACTATTTCAGTCATAAATAACATGAAATTTATTGTTTTTCATCTGTAAAACTAACAATAATGATACATTTATGAATTTTGGCTGGATACAGAATTTGCATTCGATTTGTACATGAAATCACGTTTTTGAGCAATTTTAGGTCTGACATGCACGTACAAAATGTTACGTAACTTCGGAACCGCGTACCCCCGCGATGCAAATTTGGTCTTAAAAGTTGCGTGAGATTTGAAGGAAAAAAGTCCCGAAACGTCGCGGCGCCATCTTTTCGCGTTACAAATTTATTGCGAAAAATGTTGAGGGGGGGGCCTGTTTTTGCCCCCCCCCCCCCCCCGGGCTAGATAGGGTTAACCAATTAGAACCAGTCATACCTGTTAAATGAATTGGGTGGTCCTCTCTGAAGGAACCTTACTGCTCATGTTCATTCTTAGTAGATGGGCATGTGATTTAATAATGGATATCAGCCAATGAAGCTTGCATGATGTGTCCTGCACGTACCACCGCAAGGAATTGCAGGAAATGTCCATGACTACCAAGGTCTGCCCCCATCAACCATCTGTAGTAATTACAGGTCTGAGGAGGATAGCCAACAACCAGATGTGTGTCAGATAGTCTGTAGCACTCACTGTGCATACAACATTTCTTTGTGCACGATTACCAATTGTGTTACATAATGATTGTCGTTACCTCTTCATTCCATTCATACTTTTTATGGTAAATAACAATTTCACATGACTTGTTCAGATGAGGAATTGTGAATCATTAAATTATGGTTGATAAATAAAGACTTATCTCTTTTTCATCAAACTTACTGTGTCATTATTATGCTATGCTTGTACTTTGGAATCATCCTCATCAATCAATGTGAATAGGGGATGTGAGGGTCTGTATGGTACATGTATATAATACTAGGCTCAGGATCTTATGTAGTTTGTTTGTCTAAATCTGTCACTTCTTTCACACTGGTAACAATGCGCTAGGCTGGGTTGGGCCTGGGCAGAACACATGTCAACCTACAATGTCTTTTCTACCAGAAGCATCATTAATTACTACTACACAGACACTGTGATGGAGCTTGCGAGTGGATTGACGGGTATAATGCACAAACGGTATTATGTCCTGAATTATCTATCTGAAGACACAACTATTTGGGTCCAAATTTGTCAAAAAGTGCAAATCTCATTAAACATTCAAGGTATTATTACACAAATTTCTTAAAATGTCACAAAACTTGCTTCTAAAGAAGTTGACATCCTTTCATTGTATCATGTGCACATTTCAGTTCGATGTGAGCTTCAAGAATTTTTCATTATTATCTAAAGGGGGGTTTCACACGGGCTTTACGTAGAGTTGCGGAGTGTTGTGTAGCGACTGCGCTGACATGTGTACTCGTGATTACGCATGGTTGCATACAGCCTGTTCGTAGGAACCGCGTACCTACGTACGGGTGTTTTTCGTATAGCAGGCGTTCTTCGATGAAGGAATACATTCTTTTCATAGCGATATGTGTGTAAAAAACATGTGTCTAATGATATATCAAACGCACAGGAGAAATGGTGTACATCCTTTAGAGAAAATGGGCATTCTCCAAAAAAAAATTACATAACATATGGGCAAGCACCTCACACGTGACGTCACAAAATCAACATTTTAAAATCAAATACACGTGTAACTTTCTTTTCCTTTGACGCATTTTTGTCAAACCTTTACTAATACATGTATGTTTCTTTCATATGTCTCCTTTTATTGAAACCAAAATAATTTCAGGGTGAACTATCCCTTAAAGTTTATTTTTGAAGTGTTTGGTCAGTATGCGAGCGTGTGTGTGTGTGTGTGTGTGTGTGTGTGTATGTCGGTTTATGGCCAAGTTATTTGTGTGTGGGAGCGTGGGTGTACATTTTGCTGAGTTAGTCTGGGGGGGGGGGGGGGCATTAAGCTGGTTTTTATAGTACTCTCCCCTTTCCTGCTTTCTCTTCATCTACCTCTGCGTTTATCGAGCAATTGTCACGATTGTGGATGAATGTAATATGTGTGTATCATGTATTGCATACATGGTTTGAAGTTATTTTTCATATTCAGTTACATGCTGTTTATTTCGTTTTCATATACAGTGTATGCACTTGAAAATGTTAGAAATCAAATTGTATGTATAATTTTTTGTTATATATATGATAATAAATGGTCTTGTATCTTGGTGGTTAATTGTCTTGATCACTAGAAGCATGTGCAGAACGAGCAGGAGAAGCCCCAATCACACCCTTTGCTCTTCATTTTTGGCATTTCCGTGGAATGATGAAGTTTCGTATAGAGCACAGTTAAATGAATTCAGCAGCGACTCAGAGTCCTGTGGTAGAATATAGCAGTTGTCCAACAGGAATCAAGCATGAAAAAGTCGAATCTGTATCTAGGTTACGTAACTGTAAGCAACGCAAATGAACGCCAGCTCTCCGGAAGTCGACGCAAGTGTATACGTAAATGTACGTAACACTACCCCCTTAAGTGTCAAAAATATTTTTTTTTAAGACCAGTACCAGCTCATTGGCGAAAGTTGAACTGTACACATGCATAGGAATATGCATGGAACATTGTACAATTGTACAGGTGGTGGTACAGTACATGTACATGTATTATAAACAACAGCTTTCGGTCATGAATAATATGCGGAGGTACTGAACCTCGTTCAAATCCCTGCATAGACGTGCCGATTTTTGTTGACAGGCTTTGCCCTCTTCATTTTGTACAGGTTGCAATTGTTACGGGTCAAAAGACAATTAAGAAGGAAGTAAGACCAGGGAGGTGTTAAGGAGGAGTAAGAACTCGGAGCATGTTCAAACATCTGTATGGATACTAACACGTACCAGGGAGGTGTTACGAAGGAGTAGAAACTCGAGCATGATATATTCAAACATCTGTATGGGTTCTAAAGCGTGCTCATGAATGTCAAAAGCATTCCATAATCATGACAATGCTTTGAGGTTCCATGTGCCGTGCCGACATTTAGCTGATGTCAACTTGAAAAGAAATTTCTTTAATTTCCCATTTGTCTGTAGACGTTTTGTTTTTGACAAATTTGTTTGCAAACTTAAAGGAAGTTAACGGCTGATAATGACAGATCCTTTACTCTGCTTTTGTTTCGAAAAGTATTGAGGAATCATTAAAAATCGGACAAATAAGCTATTTGTATTACTTACAAAATTGGCCAATTTCTTCACTTTCCGACAACTTGTGCATTTTGGGATTCAACCACTCTCAAAATGATATATTAAGCTGTGTATTATTATTAACGGCGTTTGTGTGTGTTTGCGTGAAACAGAGATATTTCACTTGAAAAACTTATCTATTTGTGTTTGCTGATACCTGTTATGCTCATGGAAGTATTAATGCTATTAACAGAACGGGACAAGCGAAATGAGACTGTACATTTCTTTTGTTCTCTCTGAGAAGCCGTTGCCACACAATCATAATTCATAATTGTTCAAACACCTGAAAAGCACCTGTTGAGAACACATAACTTTTCAGCGGCTTGGCACATGGGTTCAAAGGAAGAAAGTTGCTTCATATCCTTCCATAACACATCCCTGCACGTACTAATGAATCTCAAAAGCATTCCACATTCATGACAATATGCTTTGATGTCCCATGCTCAGCACTGACAATTAGCTTATGTCAGCTTGGAAAGAAACATCTATAGTTGCCTATTTTATCTCTAGAAGTTTTTTTTTATCATTATCTTTGTTTTGCAAATTTAAGGAAGTAAGGGCAACACTATAACGGATCCTGTACTCTGCTTTCCTCCTAAAAAGTATAACAAACAATCGGACCTATTATGATAAAAATAATCTTGATTTCTTCACTTTCCGACATGGGAATCAATCATTGTCAACATGATATAATCAGCTGTTAAGTATTTCAACAGCGTTTGCGTGCGTTTGCATGCAGGTCAGATATTTTGTTTGCTGATCTATCCTATTATGCTAACGGAAGTTCTGATGCCATTCAAGCGAAACGAGACTCTTTATTTCTTTTGAGCTTTCTGAGGAGCTATTGCCACGCTCATATTTGTATTTGTTCAAATACCTGAAAAGAACACGTTGAGAACATAACTTTTCGGTGTGGAACATGGATTCGAAGAAAGACGTTTGATGCATATCCTGTCTTAACATATCCCTGGTAAGACGGATACAGGAACGTGTGTCTGATAGTAACTCGCTGTAAAGAAGATAAACAGGAGTGATTCTGTTTACCTGTTTTTAAACATGTTAACAGAGTGACCTTTAAGTTCACAATGCCACTCAAGTTCGGGCCCAAACAAAAGCGTAACAAATTGATTTGTGGGAAACTCCCTAAACCAGATCTCTCCGCTTTGGTTCCTCTCTCAATTACTTCATGGTCGCTGCACGAAAACTCGTTATATTGACCGAGCCTTCATTTAATCAGTTTACCCTTTCCATTTGGACGAACTCCCACCCATTGTTCAGAACGCCTATCATTTGAAATCCTCCTGAAACCAGACCTTTGTAAGCACCAATCATTTTCTGGAGACGCACACAGTCAACTAGGCATTGTGCCACTTATGTATCCCATTATATAGTGTAGTGTTTAGTGTATTATTGCGTTATACCGCATTGCATCTGTCAACGGGGCTCTGCTTGCCTCAGTGCTCCAGTGAAGAGCGGAGAGCCGTGATGTGCGCTATTGCGGTCTCCGGTGTCTATAGGTTACATCACCATGGTTATAGTAAGCATTCTGCGCTTCATACATCATTGGTTACAGGAACCGCTTAGACGGCCTGTGAGATGGTGTGAGACACTTAGCTGGGTATTAAAGATGAGGGATTATGCACATGAAAAGCGTTGAGGTGAAAGAGGCCTTTGATATATATTAGAGTTACCGTCAGTAGACCGATATGTATAACAGCTTCAAGACTTATTGAAATGGTAGCCAGTTATCTAAAGTCCATCCATCATTTCTAGTTACCATGCTCTTAGAGAATATGAAATGTAAATGTTGATTTCAAAAGGAGTATTGTTATCTGGCTAGTGACGTAAACACCGACCTGCTCCACATCAGGGTAACCACGTCAAACAGGATGGGGGGGGGGGGGGGGGTGGGGTGGGTGGCGGGGGCGAACCCCACAAGGGGCCATCATCTAATGAGTAAAAAAACATGTATTTTGAGCCCCCCCCCCCCCCCCCCCGAGGGAAGCCACACACCAACAACACCCTCATACAGATGCATAAAATACGCTTGCATGTTTAACGAGGTAAATGAATGATTTTGATACATTTTTTTCCAAAAAAAACCCCATAAGATAACAAGAATTATTTAACTCATTTGAAGGCTGATACCAATATAGACAAATAAGACATGCTTCAAAATTTAAAAAAAAAAATGCAAGACAGGGATGTTAAAAGTAAAACAAAACATATGGTCTCTCGATCTTGATTGCTCCACTTAAAAAAGCCAAGAGACAAAGACATTGATGTAGCTAAATCGGTAATGAAAATGAAACAATCCTCTTTGCAATAATTGATGGATCTTAGAGCGAAACCAAAACATTGTCACTATAATTCAACGAATCCCATGTAATACCAACATAATCACGCATTTGAAGACGGACAGAAAAACCTGCCCGAAACGTCGAGTCTACTACTACTGCTCAGCTCTCCACTCCTTCTGGTTTTACAGCCCTTTTAAGGATTACACTCATTTCGAAAGAATACTCTTCTTTCAAATCTCCACTTTCTCGCCTTTCTATTCACCTCCAATTCTAACCACTTTTTATTTACACATGGTGTACAGTAAACCTCTTACGCGAATACTTACACATTATACACACACACGCACACACACACACACACATACACACATACACACTATTTTGAGTAATTTTGGTTTTGATTTCTTTCAAACACAATAAATCAGAAACGCACACACGCATAAACACAGACACACACTTACACACACACAAACACAAATACACACACCCTCGTAAAGGGGTGACATTTGCGCCCCATTCCCGCGAGCGGCAAGCTTAAAATATATTTGATTGGGGTGCGATAATCAAAGTCTGTCCATTCAAAGTCCATTTGCAAGCGAGCAGCTTTAAATAATTTTCTATTAATGTACCACACACAAACAAATACATTATAGGCCTAACTTGTATCATGAGATAAACTTGTGTGTGTGTGTGTGTGGGGGGGGGGGGGGTGCGGTGCGGTGCGTGCGGTGCGGTGTGTGTGCGGTGCGTGCGTGTGTGGTTGGGGAAGGGAAGGGTGGGGGTTGAGATGGGAGGGTTAAAAGGAAGGGGGTATACATGTAGAAGTTAGTGTGTGTGGGTTTTTTTTTTTTTTTTTTTTTTTTTTGGGGGGGGGGTATATAGTGAATTTAAGGGAAGGGTAGTTTATGTATATGGTTGGGGTGGGGTTGGTGTTAGGGGGTGGGGGGGGGGGGATGGCTGTCCAGATGGGAGTTAGGAATGGTTAGGACTAATTTTAGGGGTGTATTATAGGTTGGGGGATTAGTGGACTTGTTTATTTTAAACTTGATTCCGGAAGCTATTCGTTCAGTTTATTTGATTAAACATCGTTACATGATTATAACAATTGAGTAATTATATTTAATATTTTCAGCTATTTTATTGTAATTGATTTGTACTTACAAATGCATATATATATATAATTTCCAAGATTCTTTTGTTTAATTTGTGTTAATATATTTAAACTGATTGTATGAATTTAATTTGTATTATTATGGAATCAGAATAAAGATCATTGAAAAAAAAGTGTTTGTGTGTGTGTGTGTGTGTGTGTGTGTGTGAAGAAAGTGTGTATAAACTACATATTAATGCACACATATGAGATATATTATCTCATATCACTTAAAGCAACTTGGTTCTTAAGGTAACATTTGCCCTTTTAAGATGTACCAGTTAAAAAGAGACCTTGTGTTTTGGTCGAGTTCTTCATGTTCTTAATTACAAGGAGTCGACCGAGTCAAGGTTTGGTCTTTTATTTGGGGAAAGTGGTAGTTTCCAACTATTTCAGGGCAAATTGTGCTACAGCACGCGACGTACGTGAAATAATCGATATTGCTCATCTTGGCGCAAATCGTCAAAATCGACCCTGGCGTGGACTTTACTTTCACGATAGGACGTGACTACAGCTACCTGTCACAGCTGAACAAACTCCTTCCGCGGGTACTGGTACTCACAATACCAGACTCCCCTCATATAACAATACTTGATACAAACCACGTAGCTTGTGCAACAAGCTCATTGTAGTCACTCGCATGGTTTCCGTGTAGGCGGAACGGGGCTTCGATCTGAGATTTACATGTGTGTATAAGAGTTGGCGGAACCCCCAGTGATAGTGGATATATTACTCAAAAGTACGTCTTCGTGCCGCGTACTTCTTCCGCTTGGACTTCATCGGGAGACTAAGTCTTCTTCATGAAGCAGTGATGGCCTTAAAGAGAGGAAACGCAAGGATTCAGCATGGTGAGCCCACAAGCACGGTAAGTTGGTATATACAGTAGAGTATATGATAGGACCACTGACGGGACTGCTCGGCTTCCGGGTTGCCTTCCACGTATTAGAACAAATAATAAAACGATACAAGTTGGCGGCACAGGTTTTGTTGTAGGTGCGCTCAACTTTTGATCCCGATTTTCATCAAAAATATCGTTTCGGTTTTGGCAGAGTTATTTGATACACTTTTGCAGTGATAAGCATGCGGTCACAAACGATGAATTATTTTTGTTAATTACATAACAAATGCGTCTCCATTGCGTCATATATCATTTACTTAAGGTATACACGCATGGTAGAGCACCAGGTATTTGCGTATCCAGCGTCACAATTAGGAAGGGGAACAAGACTGTTCAATCTGGAAGTTGGTCTAGGCGATTGGAAAAATATTATTCTGGAGAAATGGAATATTTCTGAAGGAGTTTGCATCTAATTTCTATACTCCCTATGCAGGAATACATTGAATTGTTCAAGAATGTAATAGAGCTTTGGCACAAGACGCATATCGCTATAAGGACAATCTTTCCTGAAGAATTCTACCGCGACCCGCAGAAAATTCCGCGAGAATTTGAATATTAGATATTCCAGACACATGATTCAGACAAGTGACTATCAGATATTCATCAAGAATATTCAGAGTTAGACCCATCCCATCCTTAGATATGTTTATTTTAAGCAAGTAATGCTATGGTGCTGACATTTAGTAGCCAATAATGGATCCATACCATGTTATGGTGCTAACGTTAGTAGCCAATAATGGATCCATACCGTGTTATGGTGCTAACGTTAGTAGCCAATAATGGATCCATACCGTGTTACGGTGCTAACGTTAGTAGCCAATAATGGATCCATACCGTGTTATGGTGCTAACGTTAGTAGCCAAGAATGGATCCATACCGTGTTATGGTGCTAACGTTAGTAGCCAATAATGGATCCATACCGTGTTATGGTGCTAACGTTAGTAGCCAAGAATGGATCCATACCGTGTTATGGTGCTAATGTTAGTAGCCAAGAATGGATCCATACCGTGTTATGGTGCTAACGTTAGTAGCCAAGAATGGATCCATACCGTGTTACGGTGCTAACGTTAGTAGCCAATAATGGATCCATACCGTGTTATGGTGCTAACGTTAGTAGCCAAGAATGGATCCATACCGTGTTATGGTGCTAACGTTAGTAGCCAATAATGGATCCATACCGTGTTATGGTGCTAACGTTAGTAGCCAAGAATGGATCCATACCGTGTTATGGTGCTAATGTTAGTAGCCAAGAATGGATCCATACCGTGTTATGGTGCTAACGTTAGTAGCCAAGAATGGATCCATACCGTGTTATGGTGCTAACGTTAGTAGCCAAGAATGGATCCATACCGTGTTATGGTGCTAACGTTAGTAGCCAATAATGGATCCATACCGTGTTTTGTTCAGATCAGGCAGATGATATCAAACAAACACAGGACCTGCGGAGGGTGTTACGCGCCTGATTATGATCAGCAAAAGACATTAAGAGAGAGAGAGAGAGAGAGAGAGAGAGAGAGATCATGAGAGGGAGAGATAAAACTCTATCAGAAAGAAAGGGGGCACTAGGAAAGAGAGAGAGAGAGAGGTGGGGGGGGGGGGGGGCGCAAACGGAGAAGAATAGGAGAAAAGAATAACAATCAAAGAGAGGATGTGATACAAAAATCCATAACGGGGTTAGGCAGACAATTGAGAGGGACAATAGAGCTAAATAAACAATAAAGAGTAAAACGGAGAAAAGGGGGGAGTGAATGGGAGTGAAAGAGAGAGAGAGAGAGAGAGAGAGAGAGAGAGAGGGGGGGGGGGGGGGCGGGGGATGAAGGAATGACGGATGAACTGTGGGTGGGTTGAGCAAATATGCCGTATTAAACAGACAGCCATGAATTCTTTTATATTCTATTCACTTGATTTCACTCATTCCTATATTGATATAGGTCACTGATTAAAATGTTACATGTTAAGGACAACAGCAAACGTAAAGAACGGCATTTAGTGAAATATTGTTACTATCCTGATGGCCTATTCCCCCTATATATTAATACCAGCTACATAGGTTGAACGCTAGTTTATCTGAATAACGGTCGCTTGCAGCGGCTCTGGATCTATTGTTTATGTATGATATGCATACGCATATTTTGCTGATTTTGGTTGGTTTCCATAACGGTAAACTGAACTCAACTTACTAATAGATATTGTTTAGACAATAGTCTAATAGTCAACTCAACATTTTGTCCTTTATATTCTGTATTAATCGGACTGAAATACTTGACAAAGTAACTTGGAGACTTCGGGATTTGAGTCAAAATCATCATCAAAGTATTTTATTGTCACATTTCACAAGTTTCTTCTTCAGTGATACTGTACTATCATTACTGCTTCGAATTGTGCATCGTATTGTACTTCGCGGAGCGGAAACCTGGGCCAATCAGTACTCGGCTATAGATATAGCTAATCGGTTCTGGAGTTCTGCACTATACTAGCAGTGACTAGGGTAAGCTACAAGTGGGGTTGGAAAAGAATTAGGTGAACACACTGATCTCTACAATAGATCAGTGGGTGAGCACGAAAGATCGGTCTACCGATTGCATGCATAGTGCACACACATTGTGTTTGGTGGCGCTGCGTGTCGCTGCGTGGCCATGCGTTCATGGTCTCCGGGTGCGTTGAGTTGAGGCAGGGAGGTGTTACGAAGGAGTAGAAACTCGAGCATGATATATTCAAACATCTGTATGGGTTCTAAAGCGTGCTCATGAATGTCAAAAGCATTCCATAATCATGACAATGCTTTGAGGTTCCATGTGCCGTGCCGACATTTAGCTGATGTCAACTTGAAAAGAAATTTCTTTAATTTCCCATTTGTCTGTAGACGTTTTGTTTTTGACAAATTTGTTTGCAAACTTAAAGGAAGTTAACGGCTGATAATGACAGATCCTTTACTCTGCTTTTGTTTCGAAAAGTATTGAGGAATCATTAAAAATCGGACAAATAAGCTATTTGTATTACTTACAAAATTGGCCAATTTCTTCACTTTCCGACAACTTGTGCATTTGGGGGATTCAACCACTCTCAAAATGATATATTAAGCTGTGTATTATTATTAACGGCGTTTGTGTGTGTTTGCGTGAAACAGAGATATTTCACTTGAAAAACTTATCTATTTGTGTTTGCTGATACCTGTTATGCTCATGGAAGTATTAATGCTATTAACAGAACGGGACAAGCGAAATGAGACTGTACATTTCTTTTGTTCTCTCTGAGAAGCCGTTGCCACACAATCATAATTCATAATTGTTCAAACACCTGAAAAGCACCTGTTGAGAACACATAACTTTTCAGCGGCTTGGCACATGGGTTCAAAGGAAGAAAGTTGCTTCATATCCTTCCATAACACATCCCTGGTTGAGGTGTTGCCTTGAGAATGCTCCCGACCTTCAGATGACGTGGGCTTCGATCATCATCGTTGGTCTGTCACCAAAACCTTACTGAAGCATATTTACCTTGCGCTTTCCCCCCATATATCAATATCGCTTATGGATACTATGACAATACCACGAAGGCTACATAAATACTCTCCTTGCCAGTATTTTTCAAATTGAAAGAAAATAAGGCAGCCATTTGAAATTAAGTTGGGATTCTGATTTTTTTTTTAAAGCTTTGTAAAACGTTGCTGGTAGAAAGACGCAAACCCGTGATTATATGCGCGTTGGTAAATATTATCTTTAATACTTTCTACCGTCAGAAAACATTACGTGAAAGAGAATATGTTGATGTACATTTTGTCGTCAACTGATAAATACGTGTTGCTTACACTTTATTTCGCTGAGTTCTAAATGGGTATGTCGCATGGTATATACACCATTGTACACATAAATCATTATCTCATGTTGATATAGACTGCTCTTGAGGACATATTATTATTATTATCATTATTATTATTATTATTATTATTGAGCGCATAATTTAGTGGGAAAACCTAGATCAATTTGAATATGTCAGAGCGTTGTGTAATATCATTAAAAATGTTCATGCTATGATGAATGCGAAGTAATTTCTGTTGAAAAAAAATTAATTCTTAGTAATACTCAACGCTGCCTTGAAAATTACCCTCCCCTCCACACACACACACACACACACACACACACACACACACACACACACACTCCCTCTCTTTCTCATTCTACCTTCATATCTGTACGATCATATCTGTACGATCATATTACTCCCATCCATGTATTATCCCTTGCTTCCTTCTCTCACCCCGAAACTAATCTCAGCCAATCCATGAACAGTTCTCTCACAAGCGCGCATTTGTTTCATTGCACCATTCATGAGCGATCGGACAGTTCTCATGGCTTCTTCCTCAAAATGTGTCTAACCCTGTGTCTCAGATATTTCAGGACTATTGATAGAAGGGCACAATCTAACATCGACAATGTCATCTTCAGCCTCTGTTGGTGAATATTGTTATTGTCGACCGAGTTCCCGTCATACCCTCATGACAGTTGCTAGAATTTACTCACCACATGCTGTCTTGCCATGGTGAATTTGTACTCTTCTCGGTCCTTTTTAGTTGGCGATTGCATATTCCACAATTGTTCATAAATATTTCAAGAGATCGAGATCGAGAGATAGATCGAAATCGATAGCGGGGAGATAGAAAGAGAGAGAGAGAGAGAGAGAGAGAGAGTGGATAGAGAGGGGGGGATAGAGAGAGAGAGAGAGAGAGAGAGAGAGAAAGAGAGAGAGAGAGAGAGAGAGAGAGAGAGAGAGGGGGGGAGGTGTAGAGAGTGAGAGGCTAGACATATGTAGAAATGAAAATGTCAATCGACGATATGTGCTGAAGTGGTTGTAAGAGGTTGACTTTATTGGTACCAATGATGTATTAAGCGTAGTTACATCCTTGTTTGTACTAAATAACATGGATAGGGTAAACACAGGAAAAATAGAAAAAAAAAATGATAACGCAGTGACCTCGCAAAAAGACAAACTTTTAACTTCCAAAGTCCAAATTTTGTTTTATATTCAATGTTGTATTGCTAAGGCAACATCATGGTAGAAAACAAATAAACGTGCCTCAGTATAGTGAAGAAACAAATGCTTGATAAACAAATTGGGAACGAACTGAAATGGTTTTAGTTGGACCCATGCAGTATATCCAGTACAGCCCATGCACTCCCGGGCTGTACGTGGAGGATGGTGATTATACAAACCCACCAGTAAAGATGAGTATGTTGCTCTTGTTTGGGAAAAGGAAGCATGTAGTGAATGAGTACAATATTGCTATCCATATTTCCATCGGTACTATATGTAGATGCACATTCGTATTTAAGAAGTATATTTAAGGTTACGTGGTAGTACAGCTTTTGAGCGTTTGGCAATGCTGATTCCTAAACGATGTAAATGTTGATTCTAGACAGATTGCATAGAAGCACACCTATGGCAGCAAAATACCTTGACAATATTCGAGTTCGATCATATCGGCTATCATATCAATTTTGTCTATGAGTTCATGGCATAACCTACCGTTTATATTCGTATAAATCGAGCTACCAAATAAACCGAGTCAGAAGGACTATCGATGGTTATCGCTTGATAACATCGTCGTCTGTTCAGAAAAAAAAAATACATGTTAGTCCTACATGAGCAGCTTTCAGCCAATCGAATTGCAGAGAGGATTAAACTTGTTCTGTACGCAGGATGCCGTTTAATTATTATAGTTCTGTGAAAGAGTTGTGCTGTTTAGATGTGTCCTTTGAGTGAAATAAGTTCCTGCATGGATACTTATTCCACAAGAATACTGTTTAATAAAGTTTTATTGGACATTACTGTATTGTATCTATTTAGCCGACTTTGACGGGGGCGAAATTCAACTATTCGACGTACCGGCTGTCGTCGCCTTTGAATGAGGTGAAGGCGGAGTACGATGTCGTGGTGATCGGGTCCGGATACGGCGGGGCGATCGCGGCTAGCCGCTGTGCCCGCGCTGGTCAGTCCGTGTGTGTGCTAGAACGAGGCAAAGAATGGTGGCCAGGAGATTTCCCAGAGACTGAGCTGAAAGCGCTTAGTGAGTTGCAGGTGACCAAGGCTGGGAGCAAGAAGCCAGTGATTGGTGAGTTTTGCCTTCTGCTCTGACATGTCTGATGTACAGCATAAGCTACTTACACGAGCTTTAAGCCTATTCCATTTCCACTCAATCAGTTAGAGGAATACTGCTAACGTAATTACAATGCTTTGAAATTGATGCTTTAGAATCGTACAACCTTGCCTGAGATGTTGGTTTACACGTGCATTCGTTTGGGCAAAATGAGACACCCATATCACGTGGCTTTGGGTGGGGCAGGACGCTCACCCATTGTTATATTATGCTCATCATGCTAGGCTGCGCTTCCTGTTCTTCATCGGTCCCGAACTAGCGCGGGAATGTGAAAACGAGACATTTCAGAAAGAAATGTTGTGATTAGTCGATAGTAGATCTTCATCTCGGATCGTGTGAGAATGCGTTAGACCTTATCGTGTGAGAGTACGTTAGACCTTATCGTGTGAGAGTACGTTAGACCTTATCATGGCACAGTCTATTTCTTTTGTTTTTATCTAGACGTTCTTCTGTGTCAACGCTCATAGTCTATCCGCCAAACTGCGAATAGCATTTCGGAGCAGTAGTAATTATCATAATGATAGAAAAATCTTGAAGAAATCTCTTTAGATGTTTAGAATATTGGAAATATTCGAGTTTTTAGATTTGATGGTTATGTTGATCAAAATTCTGAAGTCTCTATGTTACTATGTCAACAATTACTAGCATGTAAATCATAGAAATCCATAATAAAAGCACATGGAAGTAATATTAGTCACATATTTTGTTGAAATCCATAGTAAAAGCACATGGACTTAACATGATACATTCTGAGGCAAAGAATTACGAAGCTCAGTAACTCCGATCGATCTTTTCAATTGGCATTGGTTTTGCCGA
>CAVLGW020000244.1:0-21845 GCA_963669155.1 Arbacia lixula
TCTCACCATTCAAGAAACTTCCTTGAAGATACATGTTAAGGATATTCCTCTAAATAATGATGTAGACGAGCAGTGGAACATGCCACAACGTCGGTATTGAGAAAACATTCTTAATTTGAAATTATTGGCACTTAGACCTGTCCATCTCTGACACCTTATCATGTGATTTGTACTCATCCACAAAATAAAATTAAGTATGAAGTTAGCCTAGAAAATGTTAACGATCATAAATTATCTTGGATAGAAATTCAAAACTTCACACGACATGATTATGTTAATTACATGACATGTATATCAATAATCTAACAAGTGAGACATGATGGGGGGGGGGGGGGGGGGGGGGGGAGGGGGTTAAATTATAAAATGCCTTAAAGACAAAGGCCTATATAAACAATGGTGGTTAAACTTCAGCCACGTACTAAACATATACTAACTATAGGGGGCGCAAAATATATCATCTGATCCTGTCACAAAATAATTGATTTTCATCACAGAATCCCAACAGTGGGTGAATTCACTTTTATGAGGACAAACTCAATATACCATAGAGATTCCAAGGACAAAAACAACGATATTGAATCAATGATATTGCTTTGTGTTGTTATATTTGGCGTACCATCAAGTTAGTCCAGGTTTAGTATGTAAGCAGTTTGCGTTAAAACTCTGTTAAGAATACAGGCCAAGTTCAGTATGAGGGAAGTTGAGTTGGTAAACAGGCGGGTTTGACAGGAAAGAATTGAAATAAAAGAACTACATAATATACAGTACGTGGTATTATTGAAATCAGAGAAGGAGGGGGTATGATCATGAATATGACGGTATTAGAAATTCATCAAGGATGGTATCAAATTATGAATTAATTATTATCATGGATGTGATTTCAGTGTATTGATTAAAATCTTCTAATACTAATGTGCACAGCAAACCGAGTCAGCACAAAGCAGGTTTGGTGGTGCTGAGACTTACGCAGGGTTCTCTTCATAAAACAATTGTCCACCGACCTTCACCAACCTACGCCTTTATGATTTAGCAAGCATGCGGGAAGTAATGCAGAGCTATGGTTAGAACATGCTGGGGTCAGAATATGTTGATCATGCTACCACAAAGATGTTTACATCAACATGATGTATGCATGTAGTCATGAAAAGAAATTCAGATGGGAACTCAGTACCTATTACGTTAATTTGTTTTCTCAAAAGATGTTATACATGTACTTCCATGACATGTTGCGTATATACCTCAAGAGTAAATAAGATTAGAATTGGAGCTGTTGCTATGGTTATTACAATAAAATACAAGTTACAATATTCGTAGAGGAGAGAATTTTCAGTACCATATCTTTTATAAACTTTACTAACTACCGCTATACCATGGTAAAAGCTCAATGCCAAAAGCTCTTTGGCTAGGCCAATGGAAATGATATACAACTGAATTATTTTATTGAATACTGGTAGTTGTAGAGTTGCTAGTTTGTTACTTTATTTGCAAGGAAACTGATAGCTATACATTTTGCATATACGACTTCAAAATTTGCATTTAACAACTGAGACGGTCATTTTAACTTCGTGGTCTATGGAACTATCAAAAGCCTTAACTTGCTACAGAAAATGTCAATTTTGAGAAAGGGGAAAATTCCATCAATTCTCAATTAGACATTTCTCATTTGATCAAATTGACAGAAATTGAGATTGGAAGATATTTCATACAGACAAATACAGCTGGAAATTAATTTGTTTAAAAACAAAATGGAATGTAGATCAGCTTACCTGTCCTTCAGCTGTTTCATGATATACCTTGCTGTTATTTCCTAGGATATAAAAGACGGTACGGAAACACATTTACAAATACATCAGGACTCAAGCATTCATTGTGTAATGATGATTTTCAAACATTGGTAACAAACACTCATACATAACTTACTGTCATAAGAAAATGCATTTACCTTCTCAAATTCAAAGTCACAATTATTACAAATATTACAGCAGCAATTTTCTGTCCACAGACTTTTAGTAAAAAATATATCACGCAGTAAAAATGCATCCAGTATTTTCTGCTCTGAATATTATAAACCCTGTAATATCACTTTTTTTTTAAAATTCTAATTAAAAAGAACTTGGTATATGAGTAATCTGAATATGCTTAGTGCTTCTCAGTCTTTTCACATACCGGGTAATGAATATTTCATATGCATTTTTAAAGATGAGTGAGAGTAAAACTGAACTGAAAATGAATGATCTCTGCTATTTCTTTAAAATAAGCTTAAAAAAGGTATTTTGAATGCATGATATAAAAAGTGCTATCTTATCTATGTTGGTTTTTCTTTTGACATAGAGAAAGGCATGGCTTTGACTCAAGCTATAAGCTTATATTGTAATACCTCTGTATGTTGCACCTTATACTTCGCACATATCTTCAAGACCTTGTTATCAAGCAAACATATACTTTATGTGTCATTATTTGTGTTACATCTTTGATTATCGGTGAACTATGCAGGAATGAATGAATCAATAAATAAAAATAAATGAATAAGTGTTTTAGACCTTCAGTGTGAGGACTTCATCTTCCTGGATGGACTGGACAGGCACCTGGTCAAGCAGAGGGTTCTCCTCACAGTATAGCTCCTGCAGGGGCAGCTTGTGCAGCTGGGTGGGGCAAGAAGAGGAGAGAAGAGTGACCAGTGGATATTTGAGAAAAGGAAAAGCTGTATAAAGGCCCATTTAGGGATGGGCATGAAATATGGTCTTGATCGAGAAAGCGGTCTTCATATTAATACAGGTTTGAGGAAACCAACAATTGTGGCCTTTATAGGCAGATCCGTCTTAACATGTACAGAGGCCACTTAAAGGACAGGCATGAAATATGGGTTTGATCGAGAAGGTGGTCTTCATATACAGGTTATTTTGATACAGGTTTTCAGAGAGAATCGATCATTCTTCAAAGAAACCAACAATTGTGGCCTTTATAGGCAGATTGTCTTTATCACCTGTATATAAAGATTTCTTAAGGGATAGGCAAGAAATATGGTCTTGATCGAGAAGGTGGTCTTCATATACAGGTTATTTTGGTACAGGTTTTCAATGAGAAACATTGTTCGTAAGGGAAAATTGTGGTCTATATAGTGTGGAACCTTCACTTCTATGGACCCATGCACACATGCAGTCCACATCTCTCTCTTTTTTTCTGGATTCTATTCTTAAGTATTTTTTTTTACTGTAATATACATTATGCTGTTTCAATGCTGGCATGTAATTGTTTTAATAGTTAAACCTCTCTAGAATGGCCGCCCCATCATCAGGTGATCTTTATGTAGACATGCGGATTACAAGCAAACTACTCTTCAGGGATTTAAGATGAGTAATGTTTATTAAAGGGAAAGTCCACCCTTAGGTCAAGTTGGTTACTTGGTTTTGATAAAAGCAGAAACATGAAAAAAACAAATAAGTGAAGGTTTGGCAAAACATTGTCAAAGGATAACAAAGTTACAAACTAAGAAACATAGCATAGTTCACACACACAGGCCCTACAATCTTACTCAACAATTGAAGCATGTAATTTAACTCCAGGGTGGACTTTCCCTTTAAGAGAGGTGGCCTTCATAGAGAGTGCACTATATAGGACAAGTTTGCCCAGTCTACCTCAGTGGGAAAGATGCGGAGCTCGTTGGCTGCGGCGTCGATGACCTGCAGGTGGGCTAGCTTGCCCATGCCCTCGGGCAGCTCCTTGATGCGGTTCTGCTGGATGTGCAGCTTGCGCAGCTTGACCAGGAAGCCCAGCTCCATGGGCAGGCCGGCCAGCTGGTTGTTGGCCGCATGCAGCTCGGTCAGGTGACTAAGAGCGCACAGCTCGCCAGGCAGCGATGTCAGCTGGTTTCCATCCACGCTCAGGAATTCCAGATTGATGAGTCTGTTGTATGGTGGTTAAACAGCATGGTTTGGCTTCTCATTTGGAACCAAGGCCTTTTGAAAGCAACACTGATCATTATGTGGCTTTCAAATTGGCAACACTTTTTTTTCAAACTCAGATATGTATCCTAGATTAAACACAAGGTATTGTAAATTAACAAACATCAAACACTTACAATTTACAGAAATGATTGTCTCAATTTGAAAGGCAATATCATGGTTTCAACTATTTTTGCATGTTGCTAAATTGAAGATTTAGTGGGAATTTGACCCATATTTTTAAAGATTATATACAGTGCCCATTTATTGAAGAATGAAATCTAGAGCATATTAGACCTGAGAAAAGCATAACATCACTTAATTTGTTGAAAAAAGCAGACACAGTAAACATGTGCTGACAATTGAATGTACCAGTGACATTGTTTAATGATAGCCCTGAATCCCAATGTGTAAACTTTTGCACCTTTCAGCCCCGATATCTAGATCTACATGAAAGCACAACCATCAAGAGAGAAAATAAAACCTGCTTTTACACTCACTTGTTTATTGACACTGGCAGAGACTTGAGTTTGTTGTTGTTCAAGTTAAATAGTTTGAGGTGTCTGAAACTCCCTGAAAGTGAATAGAATAAGTTCAAGAAAATTATATAAACATTATTATTACAACATGGGATGAGCTCTAGTGGAAAGATGAAGTGACCCATTGTCATAGTAATGCTGTTCTGCAATTTTTCTCATTTGATTTTACAACTGCAGATTACTGTTAATATATATCCTTTTGACGCCATTTCTTCACATGATTCTGAGATGGGTCCCGTCTATGTGGTATGGCTGCATCAATCATGACATGCACACTGATTCTTACAGTGTGACCTCTATCATACAAACTTGGAACTATGATAATGGTGATGATGAGGATAATCATGATAATCGTGATAATGATGATAATAATGCTGATGCCTCTCATAAAGATGAAGATGAAGATAATGACGACAATAATGATCTAAAGAATCAATTTATCTTGACTCTATAATATTGACAATCCACAATGATTTAATTGATGATGGCATTGATAGCGACAATGTCAATGATGATCTAAAACATATCATTATCCTTTATTCAATAATATTAGCAACAATGTTCAAAATAACATTCAATGTTCAAATTGTTATTGATATTAATGGTTGTCATGCTGATGGTGATGATGACAATGAATAATCTCTGAAGTTACGGAGATCATGATCCATCACACTCAACACAGTTTGAAAGACATACATGTAGATACTTTTCTCACCTAGCACTTTTGAATCAATACTTTGGATTTTGTTGTTGAATAAATGTAGAACTTCCAAAGCATGCAAAGCACCAAGCTCATCTGGCAACTCCTCGATGCAATTATTGCCAAGATTTAACGTCGTAAGCTGAAAAAGAGGAAAGAAAAACGAAACACCCACATAGTTGTAGAAAAACTTAGTCTTACCTAGCTATTTCAAAAATCAAAGTGCTACGTCTAGGGGACAAATAAAAATCTGTGCTACTAAATTTACAGCCAGTCCAAGGGCAGGTTCACTAACTTGCAGAATTTTAGGTCCAAATTTATAATAAACCTTGATATAAGTTAGCCGGGCACTTCAAAAGAAGTAAAATAACATGTTTAAACTTGATAGCTGTAATTATAGTAAGTCTTGAGACAAGACTAGAGCGCTTCTCAAAATGGCAACTGTATCACCACACACGTATAGCCTGCTGCAATAAAGTTACTACAAAGTAGAAGCCTTGTTCGAGTCATCCTATCTGAGTCTACACAAGATCGCAACATATTTGACCTGCGTTTACTTGGAAAAGTAAATATAGCTTTGTCTTCTTTAACTTCCACAAACTGTGAGTATGATGCGGGTGCCTCAAACCGGCCCCCTTGTACTCTTTTGAATATTTTCATTCCCAGATAACCAAATAAAATTCTAAAATTTAACACACAAATCAGCAAAATAATGCTCTTTAAGAAACTATTTTTGGATTGAAGATTAACGATAAAATTTTGGACAAATTGCGCTTTGAATATCGCTCGATAAATCGTCGCACATTCACATCACTGAACCTTGAAACCGGCCCCTACCGATAATGCACGATATCTCCGTCAATCCGACGAGTACAGTGCCGACATTTCACCAGTATTGCATCTCGATCATGCTCGTTCTAATGCAGTGAAAAATTGACGGGAAAGTTTCGGCGATCGACGAGAAAATCACGGAAGTACGAACGCAAGTTGAAAAACAGAGATGTTTCAAACGAAAATGTGCAATTGTCAAATATGTGCACATTTTGTCTAATTTTGCTCCCGAAAATCTTGCATTTTGTTTACTAATGCGTAAATACATAATAAATCGCGCATCCAACCTTCGATAACGCGCACTGAGCAGAAATACGCGGGGGCCGGTTTCAAGGGTAGTGGCCAATTTGTAGACCACTCACTTTACTGCGACCAGCCCGCTCACGCAGTGAGCGGGCTGCGTAGCACGGAGCTTTGAAGTAAGGAAGTCGAGATTAGCAGTGATTATATTAGTTGGTTTCAGCAATTCTGTAACTCAAATCTCAAATCTATTGCACCTATTTACGTAAAATATATACCTAAATAATTCCGTAGTTGGTTTGAAGATGAATTTAATCCATGTTGTATTTTAAAAAATTGTTTTCGATCTAAAGTTGTTCAGAATCGCACGACAGCAGCTGCGATGCAAAACTTAATGCGCATGCGCCAGTTCCCATTTACCGTGTACGTTTTTGAAGCAGCCAAGATGGCAGCCTCGGTAAACCGTATTTGTTACAAAGATCATGATCGTATGTGAAGAGGAAATATGTAACGTTGCTTAGCATTTTCAAGCAAATTTATAGCTCAGGTATACATTCAATACATTTGGCCATTTATATGTGATAAATGTACTTGAAATGAGTAATTCATTCATGTGCACGGGTTGATTTCTCGGTAGTCGGACCAGACATGCAGGGAAATTGGTGGCGAGCCCTCAGGACGCTCCCGCTGCGCGGGAGCAGTCCCGGGGCTAACCACTCACTATACTTCAAAATGGTGTCGTAGTCAAACCTAAAATTCGATGGAATGCAGACAAGAATGTGCGCTTCAATGAAGTTGCATTTGCAAATCAAATATGCATTACTTTTTAACCCCGCGGATGATTTCATTAACCAAAAACTCTTGTTGAGTGGAAGAAACACAGTCACTAGGTAAGTTTGTGGTGGCATAAAGTATGACAATGCCCGTTCTACCAACACTAAAACAGTTACAGTCAACACTACATAATTACGTACATATGGGGCAATAATGAAAACTCACCGTTACTAATGAAGTGAATTCTTTGGGTAAGTTTACAATTTTATTATTTTTCAACTGTAAATTCTGCAGGCGGTGTAGTTTCCCAATAGCTTTTGGTATATTTATGAGACTTTTACTGGCTAGATTCAATGTTTGAGGCTGTCCTTTCAAGGCTCGTAAGACCAGTGCGTCCGCCATTTTGACGCTATTTCGTTGCTACACAACATCAATTCCTTCCGAATGAGTGTGATTTGTAAAAATGCGAATTCAATCATTCTCACAATTTTTGTTGTATTTTCTAAGAAATATTTATAAAATTACTATCTGGATTTTATTAAGGCATTTATATTTAGGAAAATTGCTAAAAAAGATTGTGAGGTACATACAAATGAAAGTCCTCTGTAGAAATCTGACAATTTCCACTGTCTGGACTATGTCGGTGTCGAAATAAAAACATTAGCATTATGCCGATTTCTGAGAGTGATATCGACCCGCTTGCTTTAGAAATAGCAGAAGAAGTTACTGAGGATATTCGGAGTAAATCAGGGATATGGGAAAACGAAGATCTTGCCCAGGTGAGTAATTTTATTACATTTATTAATTATCACTATTCTTGCTGCTTTTGTCACCCCACCGGACTCATACTGCTTGTATCGCGGGGCGAAGCCCACTGGCATAGAGCACGGTACCCGTGTCAACTCGTTTGCCGCTGCATTTCTCATCGTCAGTCACGGCGCTAGCTGTCATTCACTCATTGCAATATCAAGACAAGGCGCAAATGCAAGATACCTGTAATAGACTGTATATAAATATACATTTAAAGTTAGCTATTAGTCTAGTGATGCTATTAATGACGTATTCTAATACAATGTCTTTAGTTAACAACTGTGACTGTGTGCACGTTATTAAAAATGTCATGTTTAGAACTTTAGGATCGGTGTGTGTTTTTTGTAATATTATTGCAGCGTCGAGAGTTACTGCGACCAGCCCGCTCACGCAGTGAGCGGGCTGCGTAGCACGGAGCTTTGAATAAAGGAAGTCGAGATTAGCAGTGATTATATTAGGCTAGTTGGTTTCAGCAATTCTGTACCTCAAATCTCAAATCTATTGCACATATTTAAGTAAAATGTATACCTAAATAATTCCGTAGTTGGTTTGAAGATGAATTCAATCCATGTTGCATTTTTAAAAATTGTTTTTGACCTAGAGTGGTTCAGAATCGCACGACAGCAGCTGCGATGCAAAACTTAATGCGCATGCGCTAGTTCCCCTTTACAGTGTACGTTTTTGAAGCAGCCAAGATGGCAGCCTCGGCGAACCGTATTTGTTACAAAGATCATGATCATATGTGAAGAGGAAATATGTAACGTTGCTTAGCATTTTCAAACAGTTTTATAGCTCAGGTATATATTCAATACATTTAGCCATTTATATGCGATAAATGTACTTGAAATGAGTAATTCATTCATGTGCATGGGTTGATTTCTCGGTAGTCGGATCAGACATGCTGGGAAATTGGTGGCGAGCCCTCAGGACGCTCCCGCTGCGCGGGAGCAGTCCCGGGGCTACGTACACGAATAACAAACATCAGACTTGTAAATTTAAAGTTGAGTAGAGTATGCGTTTATTATGTACAAAGAATAGATCACATCGTCCAGTGATTCACAAGATACAAGTATACCTAGTGGAAAAATATAAGTCTTCGCTTAGTGATGGTCTCAACTCTTCTCCCATCACGAAGCTTTTCCCTCAGCTAGAGCCACATGAGATACAACAGGATTTGGGGATGTGGTCTAACTTTGGGGGTAGCATTTACATGTAGAATATGGGAGAAGCTAGTGATGTGGCCAAAGAGAAAGTACTTGGAAGTGTTTGTATAGATGGAATGTGGGTCAAGTGTGGTTTGGCTGGCCGCCTGGCCGAGAGGATGTTTAGAAGACCTTAATGATGTGGTGGGAGCGGGAGAGACAAAACAGAGATTGGTATAAATCAAATAGTGGATGGGGGAAAGGTGAAGATTTAAAGGTAAATGAACTGCTACATAACAAAAAGTCAAAATAAAGACCTTTGTCTGCCTCCCATCAGCATCACCAAGTCTTCAGCTCAGTGGACATCACTCGTCACTTTTCTATCACTATAGAATGTAACTGTACTTTAACTGTTAGATATTAGCTTAATCATAAAATGAAAATATGAAATAAGATTTAAGTTATATTCATGAATAGAAAGAAATAACGTGTCAAGTCTCATTTGGGACATTCTTTATCAAAACTCAATTTTTGACATTTGGCGTTCAGAGGAGCCAGATACAATCTCAGCGGATCCAACGATCTACAGGGACAGAAGATTCTGTCTAATCCACAAAATACCAGGTGCTATTGAAAATGATATGAATTATGGTTATAAAATATAACTGGTATAGACCTAATGCCATGCAAATTACTCAGAAAGTCAAAGTTGATCTTTTAAGGATATATAATACTTGTAAAAGTTAAAAGATCTATGGATATGCAATGCTTATTGTATTGTCCTGCCTGATTTTGAGAGTGCTTTGCTTTTGTATTGTTGATATATTCCTTCATATGACATTTTGTATTTGTTGTAGTAAGGAACTATCTTTTAAAAGTTGTATTTATCATAGTATATTTATATTTTGGTAGTGGTGTTTGATACATATTCTTGTGTTTGTGTGTGTGTGTGTCTGTGTGTGTGTGTATGTGTGTGTGTGTGTGTGTTACTGTTTTAGTAATACTGAATTGAATAAGATTTTCTCAAGTACCTGCAATATTTGCATTGATTTCTAGATTATTCTCAAAGCTTGTCATTTTGATTTCATCATACTGCAGGTGAAGTACAAAGTTCTGAGAGGCCATCATGAAGGCATCAACTCTGTTCAGTTTTGTCTGGATGACACACACTTGGTGACAGCAGCAGATGACAAGTCCTGTATTCTCTGGGTAAGAACGTATTAAACCTAATGTATGTGTGCCAGACCAATGAGCACTTTGTGGGTTATGCATGTATTACTGTACAAACTTGTGCCAACTGCACCAAGAACATTGATTACCGAAGTGGTGTTGTCATATCCAGTGTTCTGCTGGTTGCTGGTTCTAAACAACATTGCTCAAGTGAGAGTTTCATTGTCTAGTGGGCCAATGTTGAGCATATCCCAAAGAATCCCTGCTATGATCACCACACTCTGACTGAACATAGACTAAGTCCTAATTTTTGCATTTTATATCAGTGTACACAAATCAATAAATTAATCTTAGTTAGAAAGCATCCTTATACCTAGTTGCAAAATTACAAGTTGACTTTATCTAGTTCTTGTACTTCTTCTTCTTTTCTTCTAGTAGTGGAGTCAGGACACACGGTAAGGAGACATATAATGTATAGTCAAAAGAGTAGAGTTAAATATACTCATTATCAAATCTGGATTTAAACCAAGAATAATTTCACACCCCCTTTAAAACATGTTGGCCATTTTTCTCTACATCTGCAGAGCATTACGACCGGGGAGAAGAAGCAGGAGTTTGAGGACCATGGTTCGATAGTCAGCGAGTGCCACATGAGTCCTGATGGGACCAAGTTGGTGTCTGCCTGCTGGGATAAGAAAGTCCGGGTCTGGGATGTGGAGACTGGCAAGATATTGGTGAGAGGAAGTGGGGAGATGTTATGCAATAAGTTTGTCCACAGTAACAATTATGGAACCATCAACAATTACTAACAATCATTATGTTATGATTTTTGAGTGATGATATTTAAACGATTTTATCAGAAATTTATAACTTTTAAGTCAAATATATATTCATGTGTTGTTCTAGGTTTTCTCAAAGACTTGATGTACACATGCTTTAAATATTCAAGAAATATCTGTCCATTTCCATATGTTACCATGGAATTGTAACACTGCAGAAATTGGAGGCAGAGTTTAAGGCAGAGTGCAAAGTAGAAAATGGAAAAGTTTTATTTGAAGTGTGCATTGTTTACAATATGCATTTATTCATACTTGGCTCTGATAGGCAACCATTTTTGTTATCACAAAACATTTGTAATTTCTGTGATGCAATGTGAAAGATAGTGATTATCTTGTTGCTAAACATTATTAGAGACAGCAATGACATTGCCAGGATTCATTTCTGCCCCTGATATTAAGAGTGGTGGCTCTTCAGCAGAGTGTTTAAGCGCCAGTCTGACACCATGTCTGTGATGTTATCTTCTGTCAAATCAGTGGACGGCCACCCATGATGGCATTGTTACGTGCAGTCAGATCTCTCACGACGGCAAGTTTGTGGCTTCGGCATCAGACCTTGACAACGTGGTAGCCGTGAGATCGGTTCATGATGGCAGCATAGTCAGCAGTGTTGATGGTAGGATGATGTGGACTAACAGAGATGCCAACTTTTCCTCTTCTTTTTTTTTCAGTATTAAGTACTTTTTCCAAGTTGCAATTACTTGTAAGTTTGAGCAAAATACCTCTACATGTAAATACTTTTACCCTAGATATGTGCCAGACAAGATGTGTGTGTATCAAAAATGATTGCAAAAATTAGGCAATGGAGAATAAAGAGTTAAAAGTTTTGTAAGATACAATCATTACTGATAGCATTGTAAATAGGAGAACACTGCAATTGACCAAGCAGAGCACAATAGGGGTAGGGATTGAAGAAGATGAAGAGTACTGATGATAAGAAAAAGAAGAAGTAGGACGCTCAGGATTAAATGAAGACTTTAGAACACTGTTTCTTACATCAAATTTCTCTTGCTTTCTTCCTAATGAATGTGTTATCTACTCATTACACCAAAACCAAAATATTGCTTTCATATCAATGTTGATAAATAGTTTAATGGCCTCTGTTTCTCCCTCCCCATTTTAACATTTTAACTGTATGTACCCTGCTTTGTAATTCATCACTCATTCCAGTGTTTGTCTATAATGTCTGTAATTATGGGGTTTTTTTAATCAATATTGTATTAAATGTAATTGAAGTTTGTAAAAAATAAATAAAATGAAATGAAATAATATTATTATTATTCATTTTTGTGATTCCTGCCCCCCCCCCCCCCCCCAGATCTGCACAAACGTACCATCACCTGCTGCCGGTTCTCCCCTGATGACAACCGGCTGTGCACCACCTCTATGGACCAGACCACCAAGCTGTGGGATCGGAACAGCCAGACAGTCACTGTGCAGCTGGGGTGAGTGCCTGCTAGAGCATTCCCCTACTTTGACAAAAGGAAGCAGCTCACAAAAGAGACTTTTCTTGTTAATGAGCAAATTTTATCTTGTCACTTGCATCAGCATCAGTGTAATACCACATCATGTTAGATTAAATATCTCGCAGCAAGATGAATATTTCTTCTCCAGATTTTGTCTGGAGACAGGGAATGCTGGTTACAATCTAAACGTACCAATAACCTAAATTTGAGTGATTTATCACTTGCTTCCTTTTATCAAAGTAGGGCAGAGCAGTGTGAACAGTACACAAATGCTTGAAAGAGCATCCGTATAAAATAATAATAATGATTTAATGAAAATAATAATAAGAAGAATAGTGATGGACAGTTTTGTAAAGCGCTTAATATGAAACAGTATCGGCTCAAAAGTGCTTTACAATGTTTTTACCCTGGTCATCAGATGCTTGTAAGTGTTTGTGACACCTGTCCAGTCCCAAGCGATCATTAAGAATCATGACAGCCACTAAGGCACACTCATTCCATTCCTACCTAGTACTCACCTCAGTGGAGAGTACCAATATGGTTAAAGCATCTTTTCTGAAGTATACAAGTGTCATGGATGGGCTTGAACCTGGGACCTCAAGATCTTCAGCCACAGTTCGCAACCACTACACCACGACATATCCAAAATAACAAACAGACACCCTGTGGCATTTCTCATTTATCGCATAGTCCATGCTATTAATTTCATGCTGTCCTTGTGATTTATTATGAGACCAAAATCAGTAAAGTATCCAATATTTAGTAATTAAATATTTATTTAAAGTCAGTGGTCACAGAGGGTCTATCATTTCCTTTGCTGATTTAAGATCATCATATTTTCATATCATTTGGGGTTATTATATAAGTAACGAATTCTAAAGTTGATAGTATAAATAAAGTAATGATTTAGTTTTACAAAAATAATAGATAGAAATTTAAGATGTGTGGCCAACCTTAATAATTCACCAATGCAGATTGACTGGTAATTAATATGCCATTTGATCAATCATGGTAAAAACTTATCTATTTAATACCTTTTAACCAAAGGTATCACTCCAAATCACAAGAAAATACACCAAGGGAAACAGAACATATTTGTCCTTTTCCATAGGGGCCACATTAATGTGACGTCATGCTGCTCGTTCAGCCGTGACGAGCGCCAGCTCTGCACAGGCTCATGGGATAAGTCTCTGCAGGTTTGGGATGTCTCAACGGGCATGTACCGCTCAGAGGGACCGCGCACCTTCAGCAAGGGCCATGAGGGCTCCGTCAGCACCTGCTGTTTCAGCCCTGAAGGTGAGCAGAATTTTTGTTGTGGGTGTCATTTTTTGTTGCTTGCGAGCTGGAACTATAAATAGTCAGTTGAAGTATGGAAGATTATTGTGCAAACCAGATGTTCAGCTAACACAAAAAAAGGCGGAGATATATTCATCGACTGTGTGGCAGATGAGTTGCTCTAGTTTGTTCAAACATTAGCTCCCATGCATGCAAGTATTTTTATGTGCATGTGAAATGGGAACCTGGAATGAGTTTGTAATAGCCACCTTGTCATTGTGAGAAGTGGCATTGTACTGTTCAAGTTTTATCTTTCTTTAAGGTGGAAAACATCAAAATTATACAATTTACATATCAAAGTCAAATCAAAAGATGAGGGTTTCCTCCAAGAAAATGTACAAAGCTTTAGACGTTAGATGGCACCTTTTAATGTCAAAATATCCATAAACATTCATAATACAGTTATTTTAATAATGATAATATGACAAGTCAATAAAGAACAAAATAAGAGGACAAAAAAATATAACTCAATAGTATATGCAAACATAATCACACACACACACACACACACACACACAAACACAAAGATTCATCATTATATCCATGACTGAGTTTCAACCGCTTTCTGTATTTGCTTGTGACCAAGGTACGTTGCTGTTCTCTGGGTCCTACGACCACACTGTAGTGGTGTGGGATGCAAACAATGGAGGGCCGAAGCTGACATTAAAGGTAAGATCACCAATCAATCAGCCATCTCTTGTAATGGACGTGTACAGGGAAATATGACATATGATCCCAGTGTGATTTCAAAGTCACAATGTCAAAAAGAGCTCCTGTGGAGACAAAACTTTTCATCAACTCATTCAGGACAAAGGGCCATTTAGAGCAAAACCAATTACTCTCCAGCTTTCAAATTGGCAACATTTTTTTTTTTAAATCAGATTTTTATACTAAAATGGAGTCTACAAGGCATTGTAAATGAGAAAAATGTCCAAAACATGATTTCAACCTTTACAGCGCATTGCCAATTTGAAGATTTAGAGATCATGTGACCCATATTTCGCTTTGAAAAATCATTCAAAAGGTAATTTTTACTCAACGACAAAATGAATTAATCTGCAGGGTCACCAGGGGTGGGTGACCGGTCTGGATGTGTCGCAGGACGCCAACTGGGTGCTTTCTAGCTCCAAGGACAAGACGGTGAGGCTGTGGCACATCGGGGACAGTGACCGCATCCCCGTGGTGATGGAGAACAAGAGGAACATGGGCCTCAAGATCATCAAAGTGAGTCTGGCCACGGGACACCTAGGCCCAAATTCAAAAAAGAGTTTTAGATTTAGACGGTTTAAGCAAATTTTATGGTGTATTAGCAAAAAGATGTGCTTGATTTAGCACATACACTTCAATAAGGTCCAAAAATGATCGTTTGCATAGAGTGCTAAGTTCAAGCTCGTTATTTTGGTTTAGTCCACGGGTTGATAGATAATAGGTAAAACAACAACTGTACAAAACAGAAACACTTTACGGCTCATAGGACAAAAAACTTTACAATGTTACGGAGATACTGTAATCAAATATATTTAGCTTAATCATGGTCTTCACTATAGAAAGGTACCAGAAATCTACATCCACACAATCTTCTCTCCTCTGTGTATTGCAATCGCTATAATCACTCTACATCCACTCATTTTTCCCTGATTTTTCTGATCCTTCCCTATCCCACCCCACCCCACCCTGCCCCGCCCCACCACACCCCACCCCACCCCACCCTACCCCACTCTACCACACCCCATCCCACCATACCCCCTACCCTTCCCCACCCACCCCACCCCACCCACAGTGTGATGAGTGCGGCAAGCCCTTCTCCATTGCTCAGCTAGAGAATGTACGTGAGACCCACATGTGTGTCTTCTGCCGGCTTCAGGCCAGTCGACCCCTCCCCAGCTTCCACGACGTTGAACAATTTGACTGAACACCCAGAACTACAATATTTATGTGGGCTAGCGGGGTCTATCTTACTGACCAGGGGGGTGTTTCACCAAGCTGTTGGTAAGCTACGAACGACTTTACGAATGACTGGTGACCATTTCTTGTGCGAAATGCGATGTTTTAACAGTGGGATTGAATTTCCAACAATCCTAATCAAATTTGACAAATTAACTTTGTATGCAGACACTTGTTAACAACAAGAATGTTAATGCATAAAGTTCAGATTTCAACTTAAGCTGATGGGAATCAAACTCATTGAGAATCTGATTTAGCACAAGAAGGGATCACCAGCCGTTGGTAAAGTCGTTCTTCGCTGAAGAGCAGCTTGGTGAAACACTCCCCTGGAGACCTGTTATCCCTGTGCATGCCATACAAACTTATTCTCTATGGGACTTTTGTACATTAATAGTGAAAAAATGCACAAATGGCATGTAAAGAGTTCAGCGGACACAGTTTATGAGATTTGCTATCAACAAAATTGCAGTATTTTTTCCACGAATTGCCCCAAATGTTACCCTTATATTTTAGGTGGTCACTCTGAGGTGGATTATCGTACATGAAGTCTCTACTGCACTGAAAGAATCCTTGAATTTTCAACAAACCTTTCATAGAAAACAGCATTTTGAATTGTATTGTGGCAAAACTATTGATTGTTGGTTTCAATTTTGTTTTAGTCACTTTTGTCTTATCCTTTTTAAGTCATCTTTGATAGTGTGGTGTTTATTACAAAGATCTTCTGAAGAAAAAAAATACCTTGAATGATTACCTTGAATGTGCAATATATATATGGTTATATGAACTGAATGAAAAATACTAAAGATATTGACTGGTCACTATGTCCAACACCTTGAGAAATGTATATACTAGAGTAAGATATTATCTCAGAGACGCAAGGTCAATGATCATATGAATTTCAAAATTACTGTTTTGTGTTTAAAGACGTACGGCAAGGATTGTGCATGAGACTTAAAGGGCACTAACACCCTACGATGGTATTATTTGATAGCACCAAATCATATTCCGATATACATGTTTTACCTAGAGTGGTGGTGCCCTTTAAAAGTGAAGTTGCTCTGATTGTGTGAGGGCTTAAGCATGCCAACTAGTCTGGCTTCCAGGCTGTTGAGCATTTTCAATCCAAACTACAATATTCAATAAACAGGTCTGGCTGCAGTAGACTAATCATTCTCAATGCCTTCTCTGGCTCGCCTGTAAGACAGACTGAGAGAAAAGAGGAGAATGATACAGTGACTAGTCTTAGAGTACTAGACTCTATTTGTTAGTTGGGATCAGAAATGTCTAACAGCCTGTAAACCAGGCTACCATCCAACAGTAGACAAGTCAGTTCCATTATGCATCCATGTATTTGTGCATTACTTCGCCTGGAAAAGCCTTGTATGCCTGACCTAGCACCAGCTACATTTTGACAACCGCAAGGCAGACAAAAAAATAACCAAGTCATGGAAAAGATGCATACATGTGCATAAAACGTTCATGATAGACTGAAGGTAAACCTTGTAATCCTTTTTGTGATAGGTATCTTGGTACCCAAAGTGAAAAGAATGGAATGGTTGAGTGCGTTTTGTTCTTCATTTTGACTGAGGCAGATTACTTGAGAAGATTGTACTATTTGATCCAATCCCCATTTCATGTGCATCAAAACCTTGAAAGCTAACCTGTAAACAGTGCACTAGAAATATCCTGTGTGGTTAAATCACTGCCCAGTAAGCATTAGATTGCGGGTTTAAAATCCTTCTAGTTCCAAGATTTTGGTCTTTCATTCATTTACAGGAGGGGGTATGCTATCCTTACTACTACTTAGTGTACATGTATTCTGTATGCCTAAAATTTCTTTTAAAAAAGTTAACTTAAGCCAAGCCCTTTGCCTTAAGCCTTTCCTTAATCCCAAACCATTCCCTTATCCTGACATGTAACCCCTAAGCCGTAATGAATTTGTTCTTGTAGCTTAGGTAGGAATGAAACCAATCGACAAGGTACCATTAATGTGATAAGACTATGCAATGTACAAATGTATATATTTTTTTGTGAAAATACACAAATCTTTTTTAAATGCTTTATCCTAAATATCCCATGTATTTAAATCCTGTGTATACATCCTTTATACTGCTTTGAGTTAGAGTGACTGTGTGTGCGCGATATAAGATTAGTCCAATGTAAGCTTCCTGCGTTTGATGCCCTTAAATCCTTATATCCATCTTTAAGACAGGGTAGCCCATTTGCAGGTAATTTCTTTATATGTAAAATCCACGGGGGGAAATGAAGAAGAACTTCCCTCCCAATTATATTTTATGCATCTGTAATATACACAACGTTATCACCTCCTGATGACACAACGGCACAAAATCATCCCAGTATAGCTTCATGTAGCTGTTAAAAGGGATTACTGCATCAAGTATCAAGATACTTAAACTATCTGATATGCGCCGGGCTAAAGGGGGAAAGTTATTGGTCGCGCGAAGGAGACTGACGGGCTCGGGCGCCCTCGCCCGTCAGTATTTTGCCCACAAGTCCGACTGACGGGCTCCTTCGCGCGACCAATAACTTGCCCACTATAGCCCGGCGCATATCAGTTAGACCAGGGATGTGTTACGAAGGAGAAACAACTTGAGCGTACTATATTCAAACATCTGTATGGATACTAAAACGTGCTAATGCATTTCAAAAGCATTCCACAATCACTACAATGCTTTGATGTCCCATGCGCAGCACCGACATTTAGCTGCTGTCAACTTGGAAAGAAATATCTTTAATTCCCTGTTTTGTCTCTCGAAGCTGACGTGCTTCTTATCATATTTTTTTGCAATTTTCAAGAAAAATAGGGGCAACACCACTAAAGATCGTGTACTCGGTTTTCTTCTAAATAATTGTTGAATGCTACACAAACGGAGATATAAGATGATATTCTTACTTACACAATAAACAAATTTCTTCACTTTCCGGATTTTTCTGAAAATGTGGGATTCAATCATCAAAATTATATTTTAAGCTGTGTATTTTTATTAACAGAGTTTGCGTGCATTTGCGCGCAGCTGATATATTTTACTAGAAAAAATATTTTTGTTCGCTGATAACTCTTTTCCTCACAAAAGTTTGATGCCATCCAACAGAATTGGACAAGCGAAATAAGATTCTACAGTTCTTTTGTTCTCTCTGAGAAACTGCTACGCAATCCTATATTCGTTATTGTTAAAACACCTGAAAAGCACGTGCTGAGACCACGTAATTTTTCGGCGCCCGGGGGGGTCACTCTCCACATGGCCTGCTACCCACCCGTGTCCGACAACCTCAGAAATGCACCCTAAATGGCGTAACTACATTACCTAAATTTGCAACCCTAAATGGCGTAACGGGGGCGTAACCCATGAGAAAAGCCACCCTAAGTGGCGTGAACAGGGAAATCCCCTAATTTGATACCCTAAATGGCGTGAACATTGAAATCGATTAATTTGATACCATACTGATACATACTCTCCCAAATTCGCCCAAATTTGCAACCCTAAATGGCGTAGATCTACTTAAATTTGCACCCCTAAACGGCGTAATCTTCATAACCAAATTAGCAACCCTAAACGGCGTGAAGAGTGAGAAAAGGCTACCCTAAACGGCGATTTACCAGCGAATGGTGCTGAAATGCAACCCTTTTTGCCAAAGACGTCGACGACGCCGGAGTGCCTGAAACGGGACCCTTTTCGACGCTTTTTCTGGACGCGGGTGCGTAGCAGGCTATGTGGAGAGTGACCCCCCCGGGTTTCGGCGGTGACACGCATGTGTTCGAAGAAAGATAGTTGCTTCAAATCCTTCCATAACACATCCCTGGATAGGCTAAATGATACTAGAAACGGACTATGAGTGGAATTATGATTGCTAGATTGGGAGAATGTTAGGGCCGGTCGATCGTCCAAGACCTAGCGGGTCCCGTAGCCTGAAGACCGGAGACTGCAACGGCGCACATTGTGGCTCTCCGCTCTACGGTGATACGTTGGGGCGAGGGGCTCACCCACTGACCTCTCAACTTAAGTGGGGAGATCGGTGGTGCACCGCTGCGATATGAATGGAGACTATGGTTGCTGTGAAAGGAAGGTGCATAGAGGGAGATAGGGGGGAGGGGAAGTCGTGATTGCAATATAGACATGGTGGACCTATACCTAGACACAGGAGAACCAGGGAGGTGTGGTGTGGTGGTCAGCGGTGGTCAGCGGGCAGATGTGGTAGAATGCAGTTGGGTCAAGTTGTAATTGTGCTCAATATGATTGATTGTTCTTAATCAGATCAAAGCAGAGGGATAGGTTATCGCCCGGGATATCGTCTTCCGAAATAACAATTCCATTCTTCAGTGTGAACTGAATTCATCAATGTCCTTTATAATAAGACTATTTGATAACTCCGTAGTGCATCGTCAAACATCAATCGTCAAAACAATCGTGACTTTTCTTTTTCCATATTCGTCATATAACGCGTAACTGCATTTGCCATTGGGTATTAGTTGGTCAAACATCCAATGGACAATACCGCATGGTATTTATGGTTATAAGGGATATCTTCGTTTGCATTGATGGTGACTAATGAGATTCTGACAACATCATGACAATCATAAAATGACATATACTAGGCTTACGTTTGATACAAGTGTAGTCGTTTTAGTCTACGCACGACACTTTTCTGATTCAAAACGATACATACAAGTACTGTACAACCAAACACGGACACAAAAAAATCCGTGCTCTCTTTCTCCCTTCATGTTCTTTCGGGTGCGCGCGTAACCGGCAAGGAGGAACTTTTTCTTGTGTCTACGAGTAGATATGAGTTCAGTTCGAGAGTTCAAATTGTTGGTTTTCTTTGCAGTGATGATGAAAAATTTCTCCTATAGGCAGAGGTTGCAGCGTTTTATTGTGAGTGGAGAGTATGGTTGTGCATGGCGTACGATCCTCCAGGTTATCTTGTGGGGTGTGCCCTAATCTTTCAGCTTCCAAATATGCTTGCTGAGCTCGGTGCTGTTCCTCCTTGCCGGTTATGGATAACCCTAACCCCCCCCCCCCCCCCTCCTCCCCCACCTCACTTGTAACCATGCAGTAATGACCCCTAAGTACCCCATAAGTACAACAAAGCACATGTACCCCTTCAGTAACCCCATTCATACAACATGCTCTGTCAACCCAATGTTATACCCTAATGCACATGCTCTGTATACACTTTATTCTGTCTCAAAAATTGTATTATTCATACTACCAGTCGCTGACGATCCTTCGGGTGAAACAGTCTGTACGACCAGCTTAAGTTAAGCATCCAACCAATAAATTATTTATACTCAGCTCCTACACAGTCGAGCACTATTAGATAGTGCAGTAGATCACTACTCAATCGCTTACCTATAAACATAATCATATATGACTTATACGTAATTGTTTCTCCATCTCTGTTTAATAAGAGCATTCAAGCAGTCATCGATTCAATTGATTTACCTCGCCCCACTAACTGATTCACAACCCCGAAAATGAATGCGTGGGTTTAATTGTGTGGGGGTTGGTCTGGGCACGCTTAACTGGTTGATTTGGGCACAGTATAAGTAGTGAATAGACTCCAGCCTTTCGTGGTAGCTAGGGTCCATGGTCCAGCTATGGAGCAATTAGCACCACGGTCGCAACCCAATGGGAGAGTTCTTCATTCGCCTCCTATGCCCCCACCACCGCCACCTCCTCCTACTCCTCCTCCTCCTTCTGCTCCTTCTCCTCCTCCTCCTCTTCATCCTGGTCTTAGTCTTAATTCGGATTGGCTAACGTTGGGAATCAAAACTCTGCTGGTCCTTGGGTGCACGGCTTCCTTTTGCGCGGGTTTCCTGTTCGGCCATATCCACAACCAGGTGAATAGGTAGGTTTATAACTCTTTTATTAAGGGGCAGTCCATCCCAAATGTCATTTATTTTTGGTAAATACAGACAAATCAAAGAGATACATAAGTGAAATGATAAGTAAAACCGGATAAGTGATAACAAAGTTACGGTTGTTTGGAGCATTAATACGTAACTCTGTGATGTCCAAGGAAAGAAAAAAAAATCACCCCTCAGAAATTATGTATATAGATATACTTGCACATTGGATACACTCACCTATTTTT
>CAVLGW020000245.1:0-21838 GCA_963669155.1 Arbacia lixula
ATTTCTTTTTGCAGATATCACATTCTATAAAACATATAGCATGAACCTCTTAAAGAACTGTTAGATCATGTAAGTACTACATAATGTTGGAAGCAATAAACAATTTGAATAATGCTGGTAAAACATTTATTTGTATAGTGTGCCACTAGGGTACAGTTTCTTCATGAAGTGCACATAAAAAAGGAGTTTATAATCTTATAATTACATATCTTTCTCTACTTTCCTCCTCCTCTTCCTCCTCCTCCTCCTCCTCCTCCCCCTCCTCCTCCTCCTCCTCCTCCTCCTCCTCCTCCTCCTCCTCCTCATTTCATCTACCTCCTTCCCCTCCCTCTCCTCCCTCTCCTCCTTCTTTTCCCTCTCCTCCCTCTCCTCCCTCTCCTCCTTCTTCTCCTTCTCCTCCTCTTCAATCTCCTCCCCTCCTCCCTCTCCCCCCTCTCCCCCCTCTCCACCCTCTCCACCTCCCCACCCTCGCCACCTCCTCATTTCCTCCCCCTCCTTCCACTCCTACCCCCTCTTATCCTATTCTCCTTCTGTCCTCTTTCTATCCTCCTTCCCTCCTTCTCCTCTTCTCTTCTCCTACTCTTCCCATCCTCCTATCCACCTTCCTCCCTTCTCCCTCCTCCCTCCCTCCTTCCCTTCTCCTTCCCTTCTCCTTCCCTTCTCCTTCCCTTCTCCTTCCCTTTTCCTTCCCTTCTCCTTCCCTTCTCCTTCCCTTCTCCCTCCCTTCTCCTTCCCTTCTCCTTCCCTTCTCCTTCCCTTCTCCTTCCCTTCTCCTTCCCTTCTCCTTCCCTTCTCCCTCCCTTCTCCCTCCCTTCTCCTTCCCTTCTCCTTCCCTTCTCCTTCCCTTCTCCCTCCCTCCTTCCATTCTCCTTCCCTTCTCCTTCCCTTCTCCTTCTTGTTTCACATTTTTTTTTACATCAGACCAAGCCACCTGTCCGCCTGGCTGGTTCTCTTGTGCCAGCTCGTACCGCTGCATCCCAAACTACCTCCGCTGCAACACATACCCTGACTGCCGCAACGATGATCTAAGTGATGAAGAGGGCTGTGGTGAGTAGACTCAATTCAATTCATGTCATTCTCCTGCTCATTTTTCTAACAGATTAATTATTCAATCATATTACTGCAAAGAGTGACTGTCACAGCAAAACAACGAATATGTCATCCATGGTCTCTCTCTGCAAAACATTAAATGTCCTGGATCCTGTTGCATAAAACCTACCATTGATGGTAACTTTGCTATTAATGGCATCTTCTATGGAAACCTTGAATTTGATTGGCTGTTAATTAATTGAGCTATGTTGGCGTGGTGGTTACCATTGATGACAGAGTTACCATTGATGGTAATTAAGTTTTACGCAACGGGGCCCAGATGATGCTGCGAGATGCATTGTGGGACTTTTCTTTAATGGTGGAATGGAGAATTGTAATTTACTTATCATTTGCAACTCCCCTCATTACAAACCGGCTGTTCATCTTATAGTATGTACTGTAATTAATGGAATAAGCATCTTTTCTTTGCCTCTTTTCTCCCCTAAAACCAGCCGAAGTAACGTGCGACCCGCTCGGTGACTTCCGTTGCGACAACCACCAGTGCATCCCCAAACGCTGGGAGTGTGACTTCCGCCAGGACTGCAGAGATGGCTCAGACGAATATGTTGGATGTGGTGAGTGCATGCAGGCTCATATATAGCTAACAAAGCAAAATGTGCAACCACTGTAAAACCGGTAATTTTTACTCTTTTTTCACGCAACACATAGCAAGCAGCGGAAATCTAATATCACTGTAAAATTTGAAACCATCCTGCTGTCTTCAGCAGGCTAGATGCACAAGAATTTCAAGGATTCTGAAGTTGATAATTGTGGCATTCAACTGATGCGTACGTTGATTGCATGCTGTCACTTTTTTGTGGTGTTAAATGCCCATGACAATGCTTTGTTGGGGACTTTGATGATGATTTTAGTGCAGAAGATGTTTTTTTTTGTGTGTGAAAAATAACATCCCAAAGCTATGCAGTGATGAAGCAGAGGCCTTTGAGAGGAACAGTACTCCAATTCAGTGATCAAGGCCACCCAAAGTAGAGAAAACTGAATGGATAAAATAGAAATTAATAAACCTATTAATCACTTAATATTTGGCTGCACCAATGTACTGCCAATGCAGTGATGTATCATGATCTTTTGTAAGGTGCCTTGTCAAACCATGTTGACTCTCTATGCCGTGTCTTTTAGACAAAAGAACGGATGGGCCTTTATACTTCCGCCTTTCTTGATAGCGGTCCGAAGGATGAAAAGACCTCAGAGGCCATGAGCGTTCTAATAATAGTCTGTTTGGTCTTTTGTTTCATTTCGCCGCATCGTATTTTAGCATTAATACGGATCCTAGTAGGGTCCATGATTAAAGTGAAGAAAAGGACCTCACACGTCTTTTGGACAAAAAGAATGCTGACGGCTGCATATTAAAAAGGATGGGGGAATTATTGAGCCTTTCATAGAAAAGATTGCACACAGGATTCCTCGATATAATGGCAAGGCACTTCGGAGGAATTTTATCCCTACTAGTACTACTGATGAGGCTATCCTGGGTACAGAAAACTGAATGAATAAAATAGAAATGAATGAATCAATTGAAGACTTAATATTTTCTACACCAGTGTACTGCCAATGCAGTGATGTAATAAAATGTTTTGTAGAGCAGAGCACTTGGGAAGAATAGTATCCCTACGTCTGATGAGTTTATATCCTTGATAGAGAAAACTGAATATAAATGAATAAACCGATCTATCACTCCATATTTTTCCCGCACCAGTCTACCGCGATTGCAGCGAGAGTGAGTTCCGCTGCACCAATCAGAGATGCATCCCAGGAAAAGAGGTCTGCGACGGCTCCTATGACTGTCTTGATGGTTTGGATGAATCTCCAGAAACATGCTGTAAGTGACTCGGGGGATTGGGATAACCAAAATATTAATTGATTTATATGTATATGGGTTCAGAAAGATAGGAGGATAAAGTTTAAAAATATTCAGTGTTTACATGTTCTTCAAAGGAAAAATGAATTTAATTGAATAAAAGCAAAAAAAATCAGAAAAAAATATTGTTGAATGTTTTTCAAAAGCAGACATATCAATAGAAGTAGTTGAATTTGGACAGTCATGATTACTAACACCAGTTCTTCAATTGAATTGGTCAAAACGTCTTGAATACCATGCATAAACAAGACGATATCACTCGCCTCCCTTTAATTTTCAGAGCAGACCTATAAGGCTAGTGATTAAGATTTTTAAACACGAATATGAATGAAAGCTTAAATGGCCTAAAGAGACCATTCTTTTGCAAGAAAATGTCTGACAAATATAATTTAGAAAGACAATATATACATGAATATTATATATCGTAATCATTACATTATCATATTTGTTCATTACTGTCTTTACTTATTCATGAGATGCATGGCATACTCATGAAGAGTCTATGTTTGTTTGCATTATACTTTGATATTTGCAGCCCCAGGCGAATGTGAAGAAGGCTACCAGAGCTGTGCTTTTGGGGCTTGCATCAATGCCACATTCTTCTGATAGATATAATTTAGAAAGAAAACATATTTATGAATATTATATATCGTAATCATTGCATTATCATATTTATTCATTACTGTTTTTACTTATTCATGAGATGCCTGGCATACTGATGTATAGTCTTGTTTGTTTGCATTGTACTTTTATACTTGCAGCACCAGGCGAATGTGAAGAAGGCTACCAGAGCTGTGCTTTTGGGGCTTGCATCAATGCCACATTCTTCTGTAACGGAATCCAGAACTGTTTCGATGGTTCTGATGAGAGAGATTGTGGTACGTACATTTTTTTTTGCACGTGTCTCCGATCACGCCATTTTTAACTATTAATTAATTTATACATTTATGTGCATTTGGGAGGTATAATGAATACACAGATTTGTTTTTGGTTAAGGGTGAAGATGATATATTTATTCACAGCCCATGAAAGAAAATTCTGCAGATCTTTATCTATACTGGTGGTCTGTATGTATGTGTAATATGAATATATGCCTTTGTGTATGTGATTTGTAAACAAGTGTATATGTATGTAGTTCTGTGCATAACACATATATATACTTCATCATTGAAAACACTCATTAAACTTTTATTTCCGCATTACATATGTTTAGCTATTAATTAATTTACATATCTTATACTTGTGTGTATTTTTTCAATCATCATTCATTTAATCCATTTATTAACATTACTTTCTAATTTTTCCATCTTTTTTATTTATTGGTGTGTGTTTATCTCACATTGCTTGATATCAAATTTGGAAGCACATACTACACATAAAAAAGACAATCATTGTTTTGTACTTATGTTTGTGTGAGAAAACGCTAAAAATATCTCATCTTTTTTACATTCCCTCAAAGATGGCGTCCATTTTGTATCTGTTGACTTAAGATATTTGACAGTGAATGGTACCAGTATAATGCGATATATTCCATACATGCTTTGACATTTAAAAACAAAATGCATGATATACTGGGTGTATTGCACGTGGGAAAGATGATATCTTTTCCCCATGACCATGGGTCCAAACCTGGCTTGAATTCAGGATTGCATGCGGGAATTGTCTAAAAATGATAACTAGCCGTTTAAATGAAACAAGAATACAGCTGTGACCTGGTTTTGCTTGATGACAGTTCCATGTTATTTACCACTTGGTGGAGTGCATTACAGCTGCTCCAGCTTTCTCCTCTTATCAAGTGTTTTTTTTTTTGTCATTAAAACACACTTATTCCAAATGTCAAAGTGATCTAAGGAACTCAGGAACCTATAGTAATGTCTCTTTTCCTTTTTTTCTTAGAGCGCATAGAGACATTCTTATGTATATGTGTTATGTGCTATATAAAAGTGGTTTATTCTTATTATTATTTATTGAGAAGAATAAACAGTTATGAGGAAAACAATGTGGGAAAGCTCCTTGTGTTTGATTGGTGATAGAAGTCCTGAGTGCATGTAATTCCTCTAAGGAAGACTATATTTTCTGTCAATCTTATCTAATTTAAAGTAATGAATGCATGATACCTTGCATGTTGACACTGGTTTCAAAGGCATACTGGTAAAAGTCCTCATTTCAACTCTCATGTGTATTGGACATGTATGCTTCTGACATATTTTTTTTTAGACAACTATAAAAATGCAGGCTTTTCTCCTTTATGTTCTTGCAATAATGCAAGTATTAGCTATTTGGATTCACATGCCATTTTTCAGGATGCATTCCTATCTAGGGAAAGTTTCATAAAGACAAACATGTGTGGATATATTACATTCACCTGTCATTAATTATCATTAGATGGAAAACACTCTGACTCTAGTGGTTGATGCTACTTGGACAAACCTTGGACATGCTTTATGTTTATCATTTGTAACTCATTGTTGAATAGATGCATATAATTTGCATTCAAATTTGAATTGTCTATTAATAATATCATTACAAGGAAATTTCATTTTTCGTTGTAATAATTTTATAGTAAAAAAAATTGAAGAACAGACTGAAATTAAGAAGCTCCATAAATGGCTTTAGAAAATTATTCAGCTTTGTTTGTTCCTTTGTATTACAGTATGCTAATAATGTAATAATGTAAGAGGATAACCACCATAAGAACTGTAATGAGTGCTCATGAATATTAATGATTATTCATCTTGTATTCATGACAATTCAATATTTATGAATATTCTCAAATAGGAATTACCTGATAACGATTATCTATTACCTGTACATTATTGTTTAATTGTCATTTACAGTATACATTGCTCATGATTATTAATTAATTATTCATGATCATTCTTCTGACAGATCCCACCAATCCGGGCTGTGATGACGGCTACTTCCAATGTAGCAACAACCGCTGCATCTTCAGCAACTTTGTCTGTGATGGTTATAACGACTGCGGGGATAGCACGGATGAAACCTCAGAAGCGTGCAGTAAGTCGTCTCTTCCTACTGACTTATACCAGCCCTTGGGGGTGTTTTACCAAGCTGTACTTATACTAAGAACGACTTTACGCACAACTGGAGACCCTTTCTTCTGTTAAATCAGATTCTCAATATTTTACATTCTTTGTAAGTTAAAATTAACAAGCATCTGAATACAAAGTTTATGATTTGTCAGATTTGATTAGGATCGCTATGTTAAAACAGGAACAAATTCGGGTATCTCATTTTGCACAAGAAAGGGATCACCAGTTGTGCATAAAGTCATTCTTAGCTTAAGAATGGAAACACTCCCTGTGTTATTTTCGATCCTGCCGCTGCCACCAATTATGCTTGTGTGTCTTCATGTATCCAGTCTCAGTTCTTATAATAGTCATTTAAAGGGACAGTTCACCCTGAAATTACTTTGGGTTCAATCAAAGGAGATGCTTGAAAGAAACATATGAGTGAAGGTTTGATGAATATTCGTCAAGGATAAGAAATATATGATCTTTTAAAGTATTGATTTTGTGACATCACCACGCCTATAACTTTCTGCTACTACTAGTATGGCCTCAGCCAGGAATAAGCATGGAACCTCCTCCAAAATATAAACATGTGATGCTTAAAAAACATATTAAAACAAAATGAAGCTACAAAATAGTCTTGTGTAATTGTAAAATATAAAAATCATCCCTCCTGTATTATTTCACTCCTTCTTTTCTCTTCTTCATCCCATAAGTGGGTCAATTATCCGAAAGAATACAACCACATGGTGTTACCAAAGTTTTGTTGTTTTCTAAATAGTATTGATTAGTACACTCTCACCATGGAAACAATTAAAAAACATTTAATGTTATGATTTGAATTTTTGCAGGTGCGAGTGATTGTGATGTGGCTGGTGAGCGGTATCGCTGTCCACTCTCTGGCCTGTGTATCTGGCAGGCTCAGCTGTGTGACGGCCACGTCAACTGCGGAACGGGAGACACATCTGACGAGGAGTCATGTGAGTCATTACCCCTTAACTCTATAGGGGCGTCTTCATTAGCCCGATGTAGTGAAACAGATAACTCTTTCTGATAGCTAGCCAGATCATGAAATAACTAGCTATGTGCTTCTTCATTAGCCAGATCAGGCGAAATAGCTAGCTATTAGGTTGAGAAATTCTCCCAAGAAATCTTGGGCTAGATGGCCAAGTAGCGAGCTAATTAATCCGCAATCTAGCTCGCTATTTCGTGGATCGTTTTCATTAGCCTGAAACTTTCTGCATCCCACCACGCATCAGCGTGTACTCCCGAGCATGAGGAATAGCTGAGGCTGGTACATCATAAAGTAGACAGCACACTGGTGCTATCTACGCTCACAGCAGCGTGTGGCGTGGTTTTAATTTTTTGACCCAAATAAATAAAGATTTTTTTAATTTCCATATCTGAATAGACATATCCAATATAGAAAGTATCGAATGTAGTCACATTCTCAAACTATATATATATATTGACAAGTTATACTATACACAAATAAGTTGATTGGAAAAGCCAAAAAAGGTTTGGAAATTCATAATAAAGGCTTGCAAATAAGTACACCGTGCAAACTTATTGACCACTTCTGACACCATGTTTTAATATGTTTCTTCTTTGTACATACCTTCTGTGCCTCTTATTATCTTATTGACATAGCAGGTTTACAACTGGAGGCTAGACAATCTCATATTGGGTTCCATAACATTTATTCTGCTTCCTCAGTTCAGGCATTCGTCGTGTGCACTCCCCGGCAGATGGCGCTATTCCCATAACAGGAACAGCCCCAAAAGGCTTGTAAATGCATAATTCTCTAAATAGTGCTCTTTGCTTTATGAACTGACAGGCTCAGTACAGGAATGCACTGCAGACAACTTCCGGTGCTCGGATGGATCCTGTGTCTCCTACGATGACCTGTGTGACGATGTAGCCGACTGTCCCTATGGCTATGATGAGCTGGGGTGTGGTAAGTGGCTGATGTAATCAAGCAGTTGTTGTGGTGGAAGATAGGCGTAGGTGATGGTGTTGGTGGTGGTGTTAGTGGTGATGATGTTGGTGGTGTTGGTGTTGGTTTTGGTGGTGGTGGTGGTCGTGTTGGTGTTGATGGTGGTGGTGGTGGTGGTCGTGTTGGTGTTGGTGGTGGTGGTGTTGGTGGTGGTATGGCAGACTGCCCCTATGGCTATGATGAGCTGGGGTGCGGTAAGTGGCTGATGTAACTAAGCAGTTGTTGTGGTGGAAGATAGGTGTAGGTGATGGTGGTGGTGGTGTTGTTGTAGGTAGTGGTGGTGGTGATATAGCAGACTGCCCCTATGGCTATGATGAGCTGGGGTGTGGTAAGTGGCTGATGTAATCAAGCAGTTGTTGTGGTGGAAGATAGGTGTAGGTGATGGTGTTGGTGGTGGTGTTAGTGGTGATGATGGTGGTGTTGGTGTTGGTGTTGGTGTTGGTGTTGGTTTTGGTGGTGTTGGTGGTAGTGTTGGTGATGGTGTTGGTGGTGATGGTGATGGTGATGGTGATGGTGATGGTGATGGTGGTAGTGGTGGTGTTGTTATTGGTGGTGGTGGTGATATAGCAGACTGCCCCTATATGATGAGCTGGGGTGTGGTAAGTGGCTGATGTAATCAAGCAGTTGTTGTGGTGGAAGATAGGCGTAGGTGATGGTGTTGGTGGTGGTGTTGGTGATGGTGGTGGTGGTGATGGTGACGGTGATGATTTTGGTGTTGGTGATGATGGTGTTGGTTTTGGTGTTGGTGATGATGATGGTGGTAGTGGAGATGGTGATGTTGTTGGTTTTGGTGTTGTGATGATGGTGGTGGTAGTGGTGTCGGTAATGATGGTGGTAATTGGTGTTGCTGGTCTTGTTGAGTTGATGGTGATGTTTATGACGTGGGTTGTAGTAAGTGGCTATAATCTAAAATAATTATACCATTATTGTGGTGATAGATATGGTAGGTCTATTGGTGTTGGTGTTGTTGTATTTGTTGTTGTTGTCGGTGGTATAGTGGAGTGATAATTTACATAACCTGGTAAGTGGTAAGTATATAGCTCAATATAATTGTTGTGGTGGTAACTGAGATGATAGGTGTAGTAATTATTGTGGTGGTGATGATGATCAAACATGATATTGGTGATGATGATAACAGTGATGCAGAAAATAATGCCATGGAATATGACCAAAGTCACACAGAATGTTGCCTTTGGATTTCATGATTCACTTATCATATTCACTTTTCACAGTTCTACATAATTAATTAATTCTTTTAAAATGGTGTTTTCTTTTTCAGACAAGACAGCCTCGTGCGATGTGAACAACGGAGGGTGCGAACAGATCTGCCAACCTGTGACAAACGGCGCTGTGCTCTGTCAATGCAGAAGTGGCTACATACTTTCACAAGATGGCAATAGCTGTGACGGTATATTGGCTCGTTGAAAAGATGATGCAATCATTGTTTCTCTCACAGATTCGATCAATAAACCTGTTCTGTATGGAGAGTAACTATACAAACATTGATGTTTATTTCTTGTGAAACATGTATATCTGTTCACAGATAGTGAAGGTTTCCTCTGAATTCAAATGAAACTAGATGACATTTCTTTCAGGATTTTCTTAGCTGGTTGTAGAAATGATGGATATACAATCAGATTCGAATGAGTGTGAGGATTTCCTCTGCATTCAAATGAAAATCAATGATGTTCTCTCCAGGCATTTGTGGCTAGTTGTAAAGATGGCATGATGCTTGAACTTACTGTTTCTCTAATAGAAAGATAGGTCAATCTTCTCCACAAACTTTGATATATCTCTCTTCTTATATATCTATTCACAGATGTGAATGAGTGTGAAAGTTTCCTCTGCATTCAAAGGAAAATGATTGACATTACTCTCAGGATTTTGTTAGCTAGTTTTTGAGATGATTTAAAGCTTGTCTCTCTTAGAGCGTATCATTAATCTATCTTCTTGGTACAGGGAGTGACTGCACAAGCTTACATGCTAATCTCTCTTGTTATGTATCTGTTGACAGATGTGAATGAGTGTGAAGATTTCCTCTGCATTCAGTCCTGCGAGAACATCAAAGGCTCTTTCAGATGCTCATGTTCGGAGGGATACACAGGGCAGAACAATACTTGTGGTGCAGACGGTAAGTTATTCCTCCATGCATAAGACATTCTATTCAACTCAATTCAATTCAGGGCCCTGTTGCATAAAACTTGCATGAACCAGTAATAGTAACTTGACCATCAGTGGTAACTACCATGGTAACACCATTTGACAGCCCATCAAATTCAAAGTTTCCAGAAGGTTGCCACTGATGGCAAAGTTAGAATCAATGGTAGGTTTATGCAACAGGGCCCAGAACTTAATTTCAAACTCAACTGCACAATGCAAAGGTCTATAAAACACATGTTACATAGGTATATAGAGAAGAAAGCACAGTATAAAAATGATAGCAACAAAATTTACAGTGAGTAGAACAAGTAATTCATCTATGTATGCACATAGCATTCTTAACTCTAACATATAATTGTAGGCTACTGAATAAGCTTTATTAAAGTCTAGCAATCTAACTCTTAATCTATACTGTATTTTCAATATGATGCGTCTTATTTATAATATAAATATAAAAGTTAATCCTTGCTCAGGGTTAGTTTTTTGGCTTTGTGTACCCAGGTCCAGTAAGAAAATAAAAATTTGCCATGGACCTGCAGTAACCAAAGGGGTGTGGCTTAATTGCACCCAAAAAGGAATTTGAAGTTTATGCATAGCATATCGTCAATTGTACGTGCAGCAGATTATGCTTAGTTGTGTTGCTCAGTATCTGACTGAAGAAAGGCCAGTAAAGTAAAGCAATGAATGGGTTCATACTGTACTTTGCATCTGTACCAAAGTTGGCTGCCGGTAATTAAAAAGTTTCTCTTGCCCATCGTCCGTTCTTGCAGGAGAGAGAGCCTACCTCATCGTGTCTGACGGGCAGTCCATCATCTCTAACGAGAACGGGGCGAGGAACGTGCTCGTCGACCACCAGAGCAGGATCGAAGGCCTGGACTACATGTTTGAGCTGAGTAAGCGAAACTTGTAAACTCTCTCATTCCCAGCAGCGATACATCTGGGCCCCATTGCATAAAACATACCATTGATGGTAACTCTGTCATCAATGGTAACTACCATGGTAACACTGCTCGACAGCAAATCATATTCATGGTAAACTTAGAAGTTGTCATTGATAGCAAAGTTATCATCAATGGTAAGTTTTATGCAACAGGGCCCTGCTGTGTCATAATTGACATGGGTCTCTTCATAGATGGTGCGAGAGGATTGAAGAGTATACTCTGCTATTCTATCTATTTATTCCTTTATCCATTCCTGCATAGTTCACCAATAAATAAACAAAGTAACAGAAATACTGATACATATTGGTATACATATAACATATATGTACAAAGTATTATGATAACAGTATACTTGCATACATTAAAACATAGAGATATATGACAATATGGGCTTACAGCTTGAGTCCTGCCACATGTACCTTTCTTATCAAAGAAAAGACAAATGCAGATGAGGTAAGACTAAATATAACATGCATTAAAGAAACTCTTTTTTATGACCTTACCTACACCTTAAACCAAAAAGTTAAATCAAATAAAAGCAGAAAGAAGGCAAAAATGGACTGGTAAAAAGTTGAGAAAAATTTGCCATGGAACTGCAGGAACCAAAGTAACGTGTCTTCAATGAGCCTTATAGGGAATATGAAGTACATTCATACAGGAGATGACACAAGAGTTATGCTGCTCAGTGTCCAAGTGAAGACATGCCACTCTGCAAATACGTAGACTCAGTAAGGAATCGGTTGATGGTTTAACATACTAAGTTTACCCCATTCGCAACCATAACCTTTTGCTATTGTATCTCTTGTTTATCTTCCTCTCTTCTCGTTGCTTCGTTCAGACATGATGTACTTCACAGACAGCGTGGCACGCAGCATTAAGCGCCACCTCCTAGACCATCGAAGTGACATCGCGCCAGAAACCCTAGCAGTAGATAATATATATACCCCGGTTGATATCGCTGTTGATTGGATTGGAAGGTAAGGATTAATGTACATATTCGGCAGATTCTCCTTCTTTGTTTTCACATCTCATTTATTTTTTCTCATCGTTCTCCTTCTTTTCTTTTTCCTTTCCCCATTTTGTCCTCATGTTCATTTTCCTCCACCCTTTTCTTCTTATATTTCTTCTCTCCCCTTTTTTCTCCTCTTTCTATTCTCCTTCTCATATTTTCCTCTCCATGTTCTTCCTTTTCCTTTGAATACTCCTTTTCTTCTCTTCATTTTCCTTTTCCTTCTCATCCCCACTCTCCTCCATCTATTTCTCCTTTTTACTCATAATGTTACTCCTCATTTCCCTTCTTGTTGTCCTCCATTTATTTCTAGTCTCCATCTCTCTCTCTCTCTCTCCCTCTCACTTTCTTATCCTCTCTTGATATCTGAAATGGCAATTATTTGCAATTGTATCATACCAGTATGTGCACAACCAAAAATGACCTTTGACCTTTCCTTATTTTCCTACAGGAACCTGTACTTCACTGATCAGGGTTCATCGTCGATTGTAACAATTGGCCGTCGCCGTCGACAATCAAGCCAGATCGTGGCCGACCCGTATCCCAAGGTTCATGCTCAGTTATTCTTCATCTCAATGTTTCATAATCATATAATTATCATTTCTGTTTCTGTATTCCATCTGGATGTGGATGTATTTAATGTAAAATGAGGTCTTTTTCATTTTCTTTATTTACCTTCTTTTTTTCATCTCTCTCCCTTTTCTTCCTTCTCCTCCCTTCCTTTTCTTCCTGTTGTCTTACTTTGATATCTCCTCCTTTTCCATCTTATTATTCTTTTCCACCTCCTCCTAGCTCTTTCTCCTCCTCCTCCTCCCCCTCCTCCTCCTCCTCCTCCTCCTCCTCCTCCCCCTCCTCCTCCCCCTCCTCCCCCTCCTCCCCCTCCTCTTCCTCCTCCTCCCCCTCCTCCCCCTCCTCCTCCTCCTCCTCCTCCTCTCCTCCTTCTCCCCCTCCTTCCACCTCCCACCTCCACCTCCTCCCCCTCCTCCCCCTCCTCCTCCTCCTCCTCCTCCTCTCCTCCTTCTCCCCCTCCTTCCACCTCCCACCTCCACCTCCTCCTCCTCCTCCTCCTCCTCCTCCTCCTCCTCTCATCCTTCTCCCCCTCCTTCCACCTCCCACCTCCACATCCTTCCTATCACCCTTTTGTTTTTTCTCCTTCTGTTCATTCCCTTCTCCTGCTCCTGTATATGTTGATTTCACTATGTCTTCTTTGCATGCTCACAAAAAAGGAGATATCATGACACATGTTAACTTAAATATTCGCATCTGTAGCGTAACTGATGATACTTTTTATGTGGTGTGGAATTACAGTCAAACATATTAAAGACTACTGTATATGAATAAAGACAGCCCATGTGTACAGGTGAGTTAACTGTACTGATCTTGTCATCCTGTTTAAATCAATGAATAATTGTATAAATAAATAAACCATTTGGATTGTAATGGACTTCTATTCCAGATTGCGGTGACCGACTTGGACGGTCAGCATGAGAAGACCGTTACTAAAGACAACGTGGAGATACCAACGGCCATCGTAGTCAACCCAAGGAGAGGGTGCGTCTTAAAAATCATAGAGATGTGGATCATAATTATTGTTTCTATTACTTTCAGTAGTATTAGAACTAGTGTTAGCTTCATCTTACTTTAACAGCTGGCCTTGCTTCCAGATGTTCCAAATGTTCTTTATCTGCTGTGCATGTTCATTTTTTCACAATTAGTGCACACAGATCTTATAGAAGTGTTTTTTTTTCTCAGGCAATTGATAAAGATCTAGCATAAAGTGAACTAAAAATGGGTAATATGTTTAATGGTTCCTGGTTTTGGAGGCTTTAAAATTATTAATTAGTTTAAATTGCTCCCTCTCTAGGTACATGTACATGTACTGATTTGATGCTCGGACAATCTAATAATCAATATCTTATTGAGACTCACTTGTTTTAAAGTAAACTTAAAATTAATAATTCTTGCATTAGAAGCATCCAATGTGTTAAATTACTGTAACTGCCCTCCTCTCTCTAGATACGTGTTATGGTTTAACTGTCGTGCCTAATTATATTTGTTATTGCAAGCACATTTAAAGTGTGTGATGTCTATAATGTTTTCGGATACAGACCTCCATTATGTGGAATGTCTCTAATTGTTCCTTTTCTTTCTAGATTTAAAAAAAAGTCAAATCTTAAAATGTGTGACGCACATAGGAAATTTTAATGGTTAAAACTGCTCCTCCCATCTAGGTACGTGTATTGGGCTGACTTTGGGCTGATGCCAGGTGAAGGCTTCATCGCCATGGCGCACATGAATGGTGACAGCTCTCGGAAGGTCATCACGTCGGGCCTGGTCCAGCCCACCGGACTGGCCATTGACTTCTCCAACGGTGACCGCGTCTTCTGGGTTGACCAGAAGCTGAATGTGATTCAGGGGATGCTGTTTGATGGCAGTAATAGGAAGACACTCGTCAGTGGAGGTAAGAAGAAGGGAAGCTGGTGGTAGTGGTGGTGGTAGTGGTGGTTCTTTTATTTAATTTAATTTAATTTATTTTTACAACTTGGATCATAAATACAACATTGATAAAAAGAAACATCGAATCCAAATAGAAATACAGAAGTAAGTGAGATTAACCTAAATACAAAGTAAAATAAGATGCAATAAGGTGCAATAATGAAAGACAGATAGACAGATTTCTGGCTCAGAATCATAATGCTTTTGAAATTGCAATGTCCTCACGATATCTTCTCTTTTTCTAAAGATGGATGTATTTTTGTCTCGCCTGAACAAAGTTCAGCAGAAATCTAGTAATCACTTTTCCTGTTAGTCTGTTAGTCTGTAGGTCAGTTACAATTTTTTTTTTGTTTAACTTGCTCTCATTTCTGTATTGCTGCATCAATTGTTATCAAACTTATTACAAATGATCCTTGGGTGATACCACATGTGTCTTCATGAGGCTGATGGGGTCAAAGGTCATCTAGGGGTCAAAAGGTCAAATGAAATGAGATTAGGGTTTTATTTTCCTTGAAGTCATCTCTGTGGATATTAATTCCCTATCCATGCATGACATTTTTCCCTGTATTGTCTTGTGTTGTAATGTTCCCAGGAAACCCAGATTCATCGGAACTCACAACGGGTATAAAAGAAATCTTCTAACATTTTGATTTCTTACACTTTGCCTTTATTATTGCTGACATCACCATTTCAACATTTCTGGAGAGCAGTGCACATCTGAATATTTCCCCCCCCCCAACCTCACACCAACAGGTTAAAGGTTTTTTCTTTTCTTTTGTTTCATTTCTCCTTTCCTTTTCTTAATCTCAGCTCTTTTTATGTAATGATGCAACCAAAAGAAAATTGACAAGCTGAAATGTACTTCTAACTCTTTGATTTCTACTTTTCAATTTAGCCAGGGTCCGGTTGCATAAAACTTACCATTAATGGTAACTCTGTTATCAATGATAACTACCATGGCTCAACAGCCAATCAAATTCAAGGTTACCATAGAAACTGCCATTGCTAGTAAACTTACCATCAATGATAAATGTTATGCAATCTCGCCCTGATATGTCATTAAGCAAACACTCAGAACCAATGGTGGGCATTATATTGTATGAAAGAAATCTTGCATGGGCCCTGTGGTTATCTGAGGGGGCTATCATTTGCTATACATGGGAAATCAATTACCATGATTGCTGTGTTATTTTATCGTTGATTTACATCGCATTGTACACAAGATTTCTCTTTCTGCTTGCCGGGCTATGAAAAGATATATCTTTATCTTTTGAATGTGGCCTCTTTAGAGTAATGATCTCTTAAAGAAATCTTCCAACCATCCACTCGTAACATTTGATAGAAGTTCCCTTTTGTGGTTGATGCAAATAGGTTTTTTTTATTGTTGGATGTGAAAATATGAAAGATGTGAACAGAAAAAGAATCAGAAAACACATAATTTATGCTCACTGTGCTCCCTTTCAAAAATGATAGCTAAAATGTTGAAGTCTCAAGACAAATCTTAGCACGTTAAATCTCCCTAAAAAATCTGTACTAAACTGAGGTCCATAATACTTTTTAATGTCAGGATTTGTGTGTGTGTGTGTGTGTGTGTGTGTGTGTGTGTGTGTGTGTGTGTGTGTGTGTGTGTGTCTGTGTATGTGTCTGTGTTTGGACTTTCCTGATCTCATTTCTGCATTGCAGTGGTATCCTGTGAGATTATGTGCATCATGTTGGTATAATTCTTTACATACATTTACTTTAAATTTGTCTTCCTCCTCTTTGCAGTTTGTTTTTGCTTCTTTGGTGTTTGAAGTGTCATAACCTATAACTTAGTTTGTGACAAGGACATTCTATGAATCCCTTTACACTGTATATGCATATTTCATATTTCTGCACTGGAGTACATACAGCTCTTATAGGCCAGGACAGAATTTACGTTCTTGTTCTTTGAAGGGCGGGGCGGAATGTCATCATGAATAAATGGTGGATTTTACAATATTCCAATCTATTTCTTGATTGTACAAAATTAAAGTTATCAACAAGTATGATTTTGTTGTATCCAGTATAATAGAAAGACCAAGATGAAAAGATATATAACATTAATATTGGTGTTGTTTAAATGCAGTTTTTGGCATATGTTGGCATTTCTGATTTTGCGTGGTTGATTGTGCAAGTGATCATTGTACTAATCTTGCAATATGGACTTCTCCAACTTTTTTTTTGTAAAACTGATCCGCTCAGATGTGTGGACCATGGAATCATAATTCAAATATCACATGATTGAAGTTCTTGCACAACTGCCAACCAGTAGGCCTGCAATTAAGTTATATGTCTTAAATTGTAAAATACATCAATCACACTTAAACATTTTCTCAGATTCTAACAAGATACCATGTAAGGTTGTATTGACAGTTACAGCAAGACTGATTATCAATTCTCATCCTCTCTTTCCTCTCACTCAAAATATGAGTGGCAATTTTATCCTGTTTTTATTTTTTGTTCCTAGATTGGCATTGATATTTGCATTTTTTCACAAAATACGATTTTGCTTATAAAATAATATTTTTAACCTTCTGTTCAACTTTTGAGTCAAAATTTGGCATCTCCATATTAACAACTTCATTCATGGGTGTGGAACCTAGATTCATGTAGTGGAGTCAAATATAAATGATATGATGATATATCTACATGTAGTTGATAGCTTCTTAGGTATACATGGTATGGTTTATATTTTCCTTGGGTTTTATGTCAGTTGCATTTCCAGTACAAAGTGCTAGGAAGTATTCTGTTTTTAGTCTGTTTGCATCTTTCCACCTTCTAATTCGCATGATATATTTATAACTAGTTGACAGATTTACTTCAAACTTGGTATCTATGCAAATAATTTAATGACATAATGATGTTTGAAATAAAATTCAAAAAGGCAACACATTGACAGTCAATGTTGAAAGATTTGTTGTCCCTCTCTACTTAATGCCCGTCACCTCCCCATCTTTCAGCATCGTACAGCCCATTCCACCTATAGTGCCTCTATCCACCCACCCCCCTCCATCACACCCCCATCTTGTAGTAGTACAATCCTAGAAGTGTTCTTGTAACTTAAGACTTGGTGCCGAAAGCCTAATTTTTTTAATCGTCTTGTCCCTCACTACCTAATCCCCATCATACCCCCATCTCACAGAGTTGAACAGACGATTCCACCTGGAGGTTTTTTTCTGGCGCAGTTATTTGGATGTCAAGAACATTCCAAAAATGACAAAATCTTGTTAAAATCACTCTCCTGTCCCTCTCTACTCAATCCCCATTCACACCCCCATCCCACAACATTGTACAGTCTGTTCCACTTGGAGGTATTTCTCTGCACTGTTATTTGGATGTCAAGAACATCTCCCAAAGTTTTTTTTTTTAATTTAATTCTAACTCTCCTGTCCCTCTCTATTCAATCCCAATTCACACCCCCATCCCACAGCGTTGTACAGTCCGTTCCACATGGAGGTGTTTGAGGACGAGTTCCTGTGGACGGCCAGCGCCACGGGGGAGGTGCGGAGTGCCAACCGCCTCAATCCCCTCAAGAACCTCACCGAGATCACCCTCCTCACCAACCCCGGAGGCATCAAGATGGTCCAGAGCAACAGATACCCACAGGATCGTAAGTTTCTATTTTTAATTATTGTAATTTACCATCAATGGTAGCTACCATGGCAATAGCCAATCAGCTCTCATTATTGCACCTGTTGCCAATGGTAGTTACCATAGATGGTAAGTTACAATAATTGAAAACATATATACAATATGGCCCTAGTCCCTGCAGGGTGTTGTATAAGCTTTATCATTGATGGTAACTATAATTTGGGAACCTGTCAAGTGATGTTACCATGGTAGTTGCCATTTATGCAATGGGACGTACCCAGATCAAGGGATTTATTTAAGTATATGTACATGACATCGCATTGATGGCAGAGATACAATTAATGGTAAGTTTTATGCAATTGCGAATGGGGATTTAAAGTACTGACAGTGTATATTAAGCTTTAACTTCATGTAAATTAATATATGAAGAGAACAACTGTGCTTTGATTTTCCAAGGATCTAAAAAAAAAACCTTTTGCCTCATGCATGCAGTGAACCATCAATATTAATCCTCACATACACATCTAGCAATCACAACTTGTTTTGACTTTTTTTCAGCATTTTTGAAAAGAATAGATGAATGGTAATAATGTCAACGACCACTGTAGTGCAGAATTGTCCTCCATTGTTTCTCACACACAACCATTATATGATTTAGGTACTTAGTGTTTATGCAATGAGGGAAATGGTCTGTCTGCATTGGGTTCTTGTGCCCAACTTGTGAATATTCTTAATGATACAAGATAATGTGTATAACCCTGTTCCCATTGCTCTGCAATTCTTTTCTGCGCAGTGCCCAACCCCTGTGACGGCACTCACTGTCAAGGTCTGTGTCTGCTACGTCCATCCTCAACAGGGGGAATCGAACATAGCTGTGAAGGTGAGTCAGGGTCTATGTGTGGAGTGGAAAATGTTGGGCAGTGAGAACTGGCTGGTCAGGTGGAGTTTACCCTCTGCTAGATTGTATAATTAGGAGGAGGAGGAGAAAGTGAGAGGAAAGGGTGTGGGGGATAATTATTTGGGGAGGAGGAGAGGATGGGGTTGGGGACAGGAGGAGGAAGATAAAGGGGAAAGAGGAAAGGCATGGAGGAGGTGGAGCTGGAGGGAGAGGAGGTGAAAAAGGGGGAGGAGGAGGAAAAAAAGGAAAGAGAAGTGGAGGGGAGGGAAGGGGAGGGGGAGGAGAAAGAGAAAGGGGGAAGAGGAAAGAGATGGAGGGGTGGAGATGGAGGGAGAGGATGTGGAAAAGACGGAGGGGCTTGGGAGGAGAAGATGAAGGAGGTGAAAGAGAAGTGGAGGGGAGGGGGAGGAAGAGGAGGAAGAGAAAGGGGGAAGAGGGAAAAGATGGAGGGGTGTAGATGGAGATGGAGGGAGAGGAGGGGGAGGGGAGAAGAAGATGAAGGAGGAGAAAGAGAAGTGGAGGGGAGGGGAGGAGGAGGAAGAGATGGAAGGGTGGAGATGGAGATGGCGGGAGAAGTAGAGGGGAGGGGAGGGAAGGAGAATGGAGAGAGAGGGCAAAGAGGGAAGAGATGGAGGGGGTGGAGATGGAGAGAGAGGAGAGGAGGGGAGAAGAAGATGAAGGAAGAGAAAGAGAAGTGGAGGGAAGGGTAGGGGAGGGGAGGAGGAGGAAGAGATGGAGGGGTGGAGATGGAGATGGCAGGAGAAGTAGAGGGGAGGGGAGGGGAGGAGAATGAAGAGAGAGGGGAAAGAGGGAAGAGATGGAGGGGGTGGAGATGGAGAGAGAGGAGAGGAGGGGAGAAGAAGATGAAGAAAGAGAAGTGGAAAGGAGGGGGAGGGGAAGGATCGAGTAGGAGGAATAGAGGGTATAGAAGAAAGGAGAAATAAATGGAAGAGAAGAGTGGGAAGTGGGGAAATAATTGATTAGATGAACAAGAAGGAGGAGGATTGAGATGGAAGAAACAAATATACGGAAAACAATTGAGAATAAGAATAAAAGGAATAAAGTAAGTGAAAAGGGAGCTACGGTAAGAACACTTTTTTGATCAGTTATTGGCAGTGCTGAAGCTTATGTTGCCATTGCAAGGATTTTTATCCAGTGGTTCATAGATTCATCTGTAGGTTACGTCTTTTGCAATATCGTATTTTTAACTTTTCATCTTCATGTTTTCTTTTCTCGCAATTATCACAGAATCAGAGTGCCAGTGTGTAAACGGTGGAACCTGCCTCAGCGATGGAAGTTGTAGGTAAGATAGCGCAACTTGGGAAATTAATCATCTGAACAAGGAGTAAAGCAGGAGAACTAAAAGAAATGATTTACTAACTGGAAGGAAAATATTTTTGATCGTAATTTAAACTGATTTCTGTTGCAGCAGAAAAATCAAGGCCCGTCTCATAAAAGAGTTGCATTTGATCTGAATCGATTGCAGTTCCAATCCCCTATTCCCCATGTACAAATTATGATTGGTATCAATGGCATGTCAACCGCGGCTTTATTGGTACTATAGAGAACATTGATCTGATACAATGCTGGGGTTTATTACTAAACTAAAGAGGTATACACTTCTCTAATCAGTTGAGTTTCTTCTATTTTCTGAAGTACAACTACCACAAGAAGTACCACAGTTTCAAAAGAGACAGAAAAGCCAAGGTAATTGTATGGTGTACTTTGTCATTGGAAGAAGAAGGTTATGAAATTGGTGGTCATGTGAATAGATAGATTGGAATACGGGAAAAAGAGGAGAACTGAGAGTTTGAGACAGAACAAAGTACATAGTGAAAGTGTTACATGCAAGGCATGGTTGAAACGTAAAGAGCATAACACAAAGAAACAGGTAATATGGATGTGCAATATCTCTCATAGCAATCATGTCGTTCAATACACTTTGCCTCTTCCATTTCTTTCTAGGTGTCCAAATGGATTATCAGGTGACACCTGTAGCAGCACGGCCAAACAGACTGGTAAGAAGCAAGGATAGCAATCCTCTATTCTGTCTTAAAGGGCAGTTCACCCTGAGGTTAAGTTGGTTTTGATAAAACAGAAACATGAAAGAAACATATTTGTGAAGGTTAAGAAAGGATAAGAAAGTTATGTTTTTTTAACATTGATTTTTGGACATCACATGTCAGACAAAAATCTGACAAAAAGTGAGATTTTGCATACTTATGTTTGTATACAAAATACTGCTTTTCCGAAACTGCTCTATATTAATGTCAATTGTGCCTTCTAGGCCTTTTACTTGATCACATTGTTCTTGAAATTTATCAAAATACATATGTGAAGCAAAAAAAATCATATCACAGACTTATGAGCTTTCTCTGTGGTTTCCAGTAACACATTCTCTCGAGCTTGGTAAATCACCTCTTGGACTGGCTGATGTGGAAGAGCTTGGATGATCAGATCTACAGCTTTCAAGTTCACAAGATGAGCTGTCACGCGCTGGCATGATTGGGCTGGAAACTGAGGAAAAAAATCATCGCAACACACCAAAATCACACATTAAACTTCCTCTTTTGTATGATGCATGGCGGTTGGTTGGTCATGGTTTGATACGGTGGATACAGTCGAGCCTGAGATCAACAGCATAGTAGTGATTGCAATCGATAGAGTCATTGTTTGCAATCGATATGTATATGCCTGCATGGGCATGGAGCTGATAATATTTTATC
>CAVLGW020000246.1:0-21808 GCA_963669155.1 Arbacia lixula
TGATAAAGCCTTGGAAATGTCCTTTAAGCAATTAATCCAGGTTTTGGCACTTAATTTGTATGAGGAACATATAATCTTGATGAGGAAAACATGGATGTTAAAATGAACAAAATGCAATGAATAAACAATGATTTGAAAATTAATATTATGAAGACAAAGTCCATCTCTTAATGTGTTTGCATCTAGTAGATGTATTTAGGAAATCTTTATGTATTTTCATCTTTTTCATGTTGAATTGTTGCATGAGCATTTTACTGCACACCTGGTCAATTCCAGTGCCTCAACTCAACCAAGAGAGTCAAACTCTGCAAAGAATATCAAAGTTTCAAGGAAGTGGGGAAAATTCAATGAGCGAACAGTGATCTGAAAGATATTCATATTAAGACATACAAGTAATTACCTCATAATACATTGGTTATAGGATATCTTATTTCTTTGTTTTCTTGTTAATTGTTGCAGGAGCATTTTACTGCACACCTGGTCAATTCCAGTGCCACAACTCCACCAAAAATATAAAAGTTTCAAGGAAGTGGGGAAAATTCAATGATTGAACAATGATTTGAAAGATATTCATATCAAGACATACAGGTAATTTCCTCATAATACATATGTATAGGAAATCTTATTTCTTTGTCTTCTTGTTTAATTGTTGCAGGAGCATTTTACTGCACACCTGGTCAATTCCAATGCCACAACTCCACCAAGAGCAGCCCGGAGTGCATCAACCCTGCATTCATCTGTGATGGAGACCATGACTGCCGAGACGGCTCAGATGAACTCAACTGCTGTGAGTACAAAGTAGAAAGGGATTATGCTCAAACGATGATGATAGTATAGTAGAGTTGGCTCAGATGAACTCAGGTGCTGTGAGTACAAAGTAGAAAGGAATGTTGCTCAAACGATGTTTATAGTATCGTAGAGTTGGCTCAGATGAACTCAGCTGCTGTGAGTACAAAGTAGAAAGGAATGTTGCTCAAACGATGATTATAGTATAGTAGAGTTGGCTCAGATGAACTCAACTGCTGTGAATGCAAAGTAGAATGGGATATTTAAGATTCAAGATTCAGGATTCAATCTTATTGTCTGTATGAAAATACAGAAAATTGGCCTCCACTGGCAACAAGATACAGAAGAATGACAGAAAATTACAAAAAAACACACAAAGAAAACACATCAGTGCATTGGAACAACAAAAGTATACATAATACAGAAAATACAGGAGGGAGAGAACCTCCCAAGGTCCTGATAAAAAGCAGAGCATTGCACAGTACAGGCAATAATGTTGAGAAGGTTATAGGGATATAGGGATATTGCTCAAACAATGATTATAGTGTAGTAGAGTTGGCTCAGGTGAATTCAGCTGCTGTGAATACAAAGTAGAAAGGAACATTGCTAAAAAATATATAAAAAGTACTAAAGTGATGTCGTTAAATTCGTTGTTATGCTGGATTCTGGTTCTAAACATCACTCAAACGAGACTTTCACCGGGCCGACATTGTCTAGCGGAATAGTCTTGGGCACTCCCAATGAGAGTCTTCGCTATGATGACCGATGATTGCTCTACCAACATAGTGTAGAACTAGTTGACTTGACAACATGCTCATATGATGTCACACTTACAAACTCTATTGCTTATTATTTACCTTGTCTTAATGATTGATTCTGGCCCCACAAGCAGTCTATATTTGTATATTATTGTTATTGTTCTTTAAGTCAAATTAGTGCATGATATTTTACTATGATTGTTCAGAAGATGATTAAAATAAACCTAATCTTGGTGATGATTATGGTGATGATGAGGATGTTGAAGATGATGATAATGACATCATCATCAAAAGTGTTATCAGCATTAATCTTGAAGTTTATGTACATGTAATGGTATTTTATAAATACAAGTAGTAGTAAAAGTAGTTGAAGTAATAGTAAACTTAGAAGAAGTAGTATTAGTAGTATTAGTAGTAGTAGTAGTAGTAGTAGTAGTAGTAGTAGTAGTAGCAGTAGCAGTAGCACTAGTAGTAGTAGTAGTAGTAGTAGTAGTAGTAGTAGTAGTAGTAGTAGTAGTAGTAATAGTAGTAGTAGTAGTAGTAGTAGTAGTAGTAGTAGTAGTAGTGGTAGTAGTAATAGTAGTAGTAGTAGCAGAAGTAGTAGTGGTAGTAGTAGTAGTAGTAATAGTAGTAGTAGTAGTAGTAGTAGTAGTAGTAGTAGTAGTAGTAGTAGTAATAGTAGTAGAATTATGACTATGATTCCTTCCCCTACCTGCCTTGTTCACACTGCAGTGAATCACACATGTCTGCAGCACCAGTTCAAGTGTGAACGCAGTAACAAGTATAGAATTACATGGTGTAGTAGCAGAAGTGTTATTAGTAGTATGAGTAGAGTGAACCTGCTTTTGTGACAATATCTATAGAAAGTAATTCTCCTGAACAATGTTTCTTATTGAAACTGAAATAAGGTAACCTATACATAAAATACCACTGTCTTCCTTATGATGCATCCTTACAATCATGGACATTATTCCTTTCCTTGCCTGCCCTGTTCACACTGCAGTGAATCACACATGTCTGCAGCACCAGTTCAAGTGTGAACGCAGTAACAAGTGCATCCCTCGTTCCTTCAAGTGTGACGGAAGTCTCCACTGCGCGGATGGGGAGGACGAACTGAACTGTGGTAAGAACAACAATTCTCCTCTATCAAATATGCTTCATTGTTTTAATCTATTAACCAGTTACTTACTGAGCCTGCATACAGTATGTGCGGGCTGACTTTTCCCCCGCTCAGATACTAAGCAGCACAACTCCCGCATAATCTGCTCTATGGACAATAGACAACAGGCAATGGATAAACTTCAAATTCTGTATAGGACATAATACGCCACACCCCTTTGGTTACTGCAGTTCCATGGCAAATGTTGACATCCTATCTGGACCACAAAACCAGAAAATCTAACACTAAGAAATGGGTTAACTTGTCTGTATATTGATCGATTGAGTTTGGTATTATTTGTCTTTAGACAGTTGAATCCATTTCTCTGATAAGTCGAGAAATGTATTGGTTTGTTATTGGGAGACAAGTTTTAAGAAACAGACACATCTGGGAGAGGATGGTGATTATCAGATTTATTTTCTTTTGGATATAACTAAAAGGCATTGTATCCAGTCATTAAGATCTTGTTTTGATTGAAACATTTATGTAATATCTTACATATATTATCCATATATATTGGATATAACTAAAGGCATCGTATCCATTCATTAAGATATTGTTTTGATTGAAACATTTATGTAATATTTTACAACAAGTACATGTACAATGTGCAACAAGACGCTTCGCTGCATCCCCAGGGTCAAAGGTTAAAGATTAAAGTTTAACATACCTTGTGTTACTTGCCTCTTCCATCTCTAGGTTATGGGGAATGGCAAGGAAACCAGGGTGGTGTTTCACCAAGCTGTTCGTAAGTTACGAACGACTTTACGAACGACTGGTGATCCCCTCTTGTGCTAAGTCAGATTCTCAGTGAACAGAGTGTGGTATTGCATTTAGCACAAGAAGGGATCACCAGTCGTTCGTAAAGTCGTTCGTAACTTACGAACAGCTTGGTGAAACACCCCCCCGTTCCAGTGCAGCATGACACTGCGCTGCATCCCTAAGGTCAAAGGTCAAAGATCAAGGGTTAACATACTTTGTACATCTTGCTCCCTCTGTCTGTAGGTCACGGGGAGTGCCGTGATGACCAGTTCCATTGCAACAAGACACTGCGCTGTATCCCTAAGGTCAAAGTTCAAGGGTTAACATACTTTGTACATCTTGCTCCCTCTGTCTGTAGGTCACGGGGAGTGCCGTGATGACCAGTTCCATTGCAACAAGACGGACCGCTGCATCCCCAAGGTGTGGCAGTGTGACGGAGAGGATGACTGTGAAGACAGGTCAGATGAGCTAGGCACCTGCCGTAAGTACCCCCCTCATTTCAAGGGATATTTCACCCTGAAGTTCAGTTAGTTTCAGTTAAAGCAGAAACATGCAAGAAACCTATAGTTCAATTCTTCATTCATGTAACAAACAGAATGAGCAAATTTTCATGATCAATGAATTCAAAGTATCGCCGGAAAAATGATGGCTTGTAAGGTGAAGGTTTGACGAAAATCTGTCAAAGGATAAGAAAGTGCTTATCTCTTAAACGTCATGAGGGAGATGCTGGCATTTATCATTTTAACCTGTATTGTGTGTCCGCATGTTTTTTCATGAGCTAGACAAAAATGCAACATGCATCACTCATGTGTTCTCTGATGGTAAATGTGAATATATCAATTTGAGCTGAAAAAAAAAGATAAATGGAAAAAGCCATTTGTGTCTGATGAAAAATGATCGTGACTTCTGCATACTGTGTGCACCGAGTTATAAAAGCTAATCAATTTCACACTTCAAAAATAACCTCACGATACTGCAGACAATATGCTTAAACTTATGAATATGTTTGTCGCCAGTGAATCGTTCATGTCCGGAGAACGAGTTTGCGTGTGAGGGGAATGGACGCTGCATCCCTCAGCGATGGCACTGTGACGGAGAGAGAGACTGCGTTAACGGCTCGGATGAAAGACATGAAGACTGCTGTGAGTTAAAACATTCTTGCGCTGTGTTCACTCATCAACTACTCGTCAAAGTTATGCAAATTATTTTCCTAGGAATTATGCATCTCAAGTTCGTGTGTGACTTCTAAGATAAACCCTTCTTTAACTCTGTATACTATAAATACATGAAATGCTCAGTGACAGCCTCAACGACTGCTGTTAAACCTATTTTTGCTTCATGTATCAATTTACTGCTATTCAAACTTATCTTACATGTATGTGCTAGTTATTGTTGAGTTATCACTTGATTTTTCCTGTTTTACGTTAAGCGCTAAGTGTTATGCATGCAGAGCTGCCAAGTAGTACTGATTTTCAGTATTTCATACTGAAGGTTTTATACAAAATACTGATTTCATAAGTTCTAGTTCATGGGTTGTTCTATTGTCTTTATTTGAAATCAATGAATTTTTCCATCAAAATACTGATTTTAAGCCCTCAGAATCCTTAAATGCTTTGCTTAAAGGGTAATTAAATAAGAAAAATAAGCTCCCACTAATCTATGTAAAATTAACCGCTAAAAACTAACCGCAATAAAGTCTCATTAGCAGTGTGATGAAGATATAAATGACCGGAGTCTTCTTATATCAGCCCTGTTCGCATAAAATGATAGCACCTATACAGTGGTTTAACTGTTACTATTAGCACTGTTCACACAAAACATCTTTTTCTCTATTTCCTCAGTCAATCGTTCCTGCCCTGGTAACCTGTTCTGCTGCATCCCAAATCTGTGGAAGTGTGATGGAGATAATGACCCCCGCCTATTACTAATAAACCCGTTCACATGACTCAAATAAGTCTGTTCTTTTCTCCCTCAGTCAATCGTTCCTGCCCCGGTAACCTGTTCTGCTGCATCCCAAATCTGTGGAAGAGTGATGGAGATAATGACCCTCGCCTGTTACTAATAAACTTGTTCACATGACTCAAATAAGTCTGTTCTTTTCTCCCTCAGTCAATCGTTCCTGCCCCGGTAACCTGTTCTGCTGCATCCCAAATCTGTGGAAGTGTGATGGAGATAATGACCCTCGCCTGTTACTAATAAACTCGTTCACATGACTCAAATAAGTCTGTTCTTTTCTCCCTCAGTCAATCGTTCCTGCCCCGGTAACCTGTTCCGCTGCATCCCAAATCTGTGGAAGTGTGACAGAGATAATGACCCTAGCCTGTTACTAAATAACCCCGTTCACATGACTCAAATAAGTCTGTTCTTTTCTCCCTCAGTCAATCGTTCCTGCCCCGGTAACCTGTTCCGCTGCATCCCAAATCTGTGGAAGTGTGACAGAGATAATGACCCTAGCCTGTTACTAAATAACCCCGTTCACATGACTCAAATAAGTCTGTTCTTTTCTCCCTCAGTCAATCGTTCCTGCCCTGGTAACCTGTTCCGCTGCAGTAACTACCGCTGTATCCCTACTCTATGGAAGTGTGACGGAGATAATGACTGCGGAGACAACTCAGATGAAAGTGGCTGCAGTAAGCCTCCTTGATCTCCTTGTTCTTGTACCATCACCCAGTCAGACTTTCTCACATATATTTTTATGCCTCCATCATGTACTAGTAGTGGTCGTAGGCATAATGTTTTGGGGTTGTCTGTCCATCCAGAATATGTTAACGCAATATCTTGAGAACCATTCACCAGATATGCGTCAAACTTTGTTCATGGGTGCATTGCATGAAAACAAAGGATGGAGGGATAGGTGAGTGGGTGGATGAAAGAATGCATGGGTGGATGGATGGATGGATAGATGGATAGAATGACTGATTGATTGACTGACTGATTGAATGACTGAATGAATGACGCACAGACTGGTGGATGGATTATTAATTGATTGATTTATTGGTGGGTGAAAGGATGGATGGATAGGTGGGTGAATGGGTAGATGGATAAGTGAATGGTTAAATTGATGGATAACTGAATGGATGAATAGATAGATAGATAGATAGATAGATAGATAGATAGATAGATAGATAGATGAATGGCTGAATGAATGAATTGAACACTGAATTCATGATTCAATGAGTGCATTAATTATTCCAACAGTTTATGTGATATCTTTGGAACAATTTTTTTTCTTTTGCTGTAGATCCGTCTTGCTCTGAAGGCAGCTTCCAATGTAAAGATGGAGAGTGCATTGACAAGTCCTTGAAGTGCAACAACATTGTAAACTGTCAAGATGGATCAGACGAAGCAGAAGATCTCTGTGGTAAGGCTTGATCTGCCTTAAAGGGATAGTTCCCCCTGAAATTAAGTTGGTTTCATTCAAAGTAGAAGCATGAAAGAAACATAATAGTGAAGGTTTGATGGAAATTTGTCAAAAGATAAGAAAGTCATGATTTTTTTTTAATTTTGATTTTTTGTGATGTCACATCCGAGGTGCTCTCCCGTATGTTGTGTAATACTTTTTCCATAAATTGCCTTTTTTCTGTTCTTTGATGAAGAAATACATTCTTTTCATAGTGATATGTGTGTAATAAAACATCTAATGATATATCAAATGCACAAGTGAAATGGTAAATATCCTTTTTATTAAATGGAAATTTTCACAAAAAAATGTACACATGTATGGGAGAGCACATCGCACGTGACGTCACAAAATTAAAATTTAAAAATCAAATAACTTTCTTTTCCTATGACCGTTTTTCGTCAAACTTTCGCTCATATGTTTTTTTCATGTGTCTCCCTTTTATTGAAACCAAAATAATTTCAGGGTGACCTATCCCTTTCCTTAGCCAGTTTGATGGAACACCATGGTCAGACAATCTACTGAATCAAATACTACTAGACTGCAGACTGGTATTTCTTGATGAAGCTGTGTTGGGTGATGGATTTAAAGACATTTTACAGCCCGCCCATAACAACAATAGAAGCAGATGCACATGGTAGAACATTCTTTTAGTCTTTTTAAGTCAAACAACATGAAGATGTCTGTACTTTACAATAGTTGTTACACACCAATGCATGTAATTCCAAAACCTTACTACTAAGAGCGAGGATATGAGCGTTACATGTTTTTACGGAAAGTAACAATTATAATTGATATGAGCGAATTATACAAATTGATGATTAAAAGTAAGTACAATATATTAGGATTTTACTGAGAGTCATAATTGAAATCAATAATGATGCAGCAGATGATGAAGATGTGATCTTGTTTGTTGCTCAGAGACGGCATGCGCCAGCAATGAGTTCCGGTGTGACGATGGACGGTGCATCTGGTGGCGTTGGCGTTGCGACGGAGACCCAGACTGCAACGACGAGTCGGATGAGAGAGACTGTGAGTACAAGCATTTAGCCTTGCTTTCACGCTTTTGGACATTTCTAAATTATGCATACATGTGCATGTTCAATTAAAGTTTTCAGAGCTTTTGCAGATAATGAGCAAGTTTTAAACTTCCTTGTAAATCGTCTAGTTTTCACAGATGATCTCCAATCTGCTTCTCTCACTGTATGAAATGCTGTCATGGTAACTATTTTTTGGAAAGACGTGTGAATGGTTACTTTTTGGCTTATCAGGTGAGAATGTGTCCTGCCATCCCGATGAGTTTCACTGCGATAACAACAAATGCAAGCCCATGATGTGGCGCTGTGACGGGGAAGACGACTGTGGTGATAATTCAGATGAAAGCTCCACACTATGCAGTAAGTAAAGGGGTTGGAGGGGGGGCGGTGGTGGTGGTGGTGGTGGTGGTGGGGGTGGTGGTGGGGGTGGTGGGGGTGGTGGTAGTGGTGGTGGTGGTGGTGGTGATGGTGGTGATGGTGGTGGTGGTGGTGGTGGTGGTGGTGGTAGTGGTGGTGGTGGTGGTGGTGGTGGTGGTGGTGGTGGTGGAGGTTGTGGTGGTGGGGGTGGTGGTGGTGGTGGTGGTGGTGGTGGTGGTGGTGATGGTGGTGGTGGTGCTGGTGGTGGTGCTGCTGGTGGTACTACTGAACTTTGTGATGATGGTAGTGGATTGGTATTTGGTAATGAGGTTTGTTGTGGTGGTGGTACTACTGAAATTTTATATGATGGTTGTCAAATTGGTATCTGGTGATGAGGTAATTTTGGTGGTGGTGGTGGTACTACTGAAATTTGTTATGATGGGAGTGGAATTGGTATTTGGCAATAAGGTAATTGTGGTTGTAGATGTGGTGAGAATGCTGGTTGTGATTGTGATGTTAGTGATGATGATGATAATGATGATTGCATTGATAATGTGATGCCGATTGTAATAATAGTGATAATACGAAAGACTATAATTCACAAGCAATTTACTGGTAGTACAAAATGTCCAAATTGCTTTAAAAAGTAGCTTGTTTAGATTACAAAAACTTTTCGATCCGCAGCTCATCAGGTTATCATGCAGATATGAACAAATTACAAGAAGAACAAACTATTTAAACTGAAAGGTGAGGTTGACCTCTATTGTTAGAACAGGCACAATGCCAGGACAATGCCAGGGACTCTGGACTTTAGAAGTCAACCTCAGTGCTACCTCATGCTCCTTTTTAAAATTTGGAAAGACTATAATGTTAATGATACCTTTATTTACTTAAATCCATCTGTTACTCATTCCGGTCATTAAATAGAGTTGTTTTTCTTCCCTTTCTCTGCAGAAGACCTAATTTGTCCCATCTCCAAGTTCCGATGCTCCAACCACATCTGCATCAACCAGAGATTTGTGTGTGACGGCATTGACAATTGTGGTGACAACAGCGATGAGAGCATCTGTGAGTTGCTTTCCACTGTTACTCCCAGAGCTGCCAATTCTCCCTGCTTCTGTAGGAGTCTCTCTGAAAATAGAGCAATATTACTGCATTGGATTTCATCACATCACCCAATCTCCATGATTATTGATAGATTATTGTCATTAGGTTGTATGCAATTGATAGACATCTCCCTGATTTCTGATGAAATTTCTTAAAATTTTCCTGATTGTTGTATTCCTATGGCACCTTGTCAAAACATGCTGACCGTCTCCGGGAAGGCCAGCGTTCCAACAATAGTCCGCCCAGTCTTTTGTTTCATTCCGCTGCATCGTATCAAAGTATTTACATGTATACATTAGCATGGACCCTAGTAGGGTGGCGGCCATATATTGAAAAGGACGGGGGATTATTCAGGCTTTGATAGAAAAGATTGCATGCAGGATTCCTGGAGATAACCGCAGTCTTTTGTGTCTTGAACTTTTTGGTCTGACGTGCACTATAAAATGTTACGTAACTTCGGAACTGCGTACCACCGCATAACAAATTTGGTCCTAAAAGTTGCGTGAGACTTGAAGGAAAAAAGTCATGAAGCATCGCGCCGCAATCCTTTTGCGTTACAAATTTATTGCGAAAAATGTCAAGGGGGGGGGGGCTGTTTTTGCCCCCCCCCCCACCCTTGTGGGCTAGATAGGGTTAAGAACAGAATCTTTTTGATGTGTAGATCTGTTACTTGCTTGGTAAATCCATCATGCTCTAACTCCCCCTTCTCTCCTTTGATAGGTGCACCAACGCCAATCCCAGCATGCACTGCATCGCAGTTCAAGTGTATGAACGGCCGCTGCGTAGACATGGACGTTCTGTGCAACGGTGTGGATAACTGTCATGACGGGTCTGATGAATTTAAATGCAGTGAGTAGCCACAGATCATGGACTGATCGTATTACAAATGAAGATGTCCTAGAAAGAGCACGGTCATCCCGAAAGTTACTTCAAACAATTGCCACAGACAGATAAGTTTCCCAAGCCACATACCTTGCAAGAATGCTCTTGAGAAAGTTGCCCTCACTGGTGCTGTTCAGGGAGACAGCGGCTGACTTTCCTCTCTTGCCTTAAGAGATGCCACTGGCACAAGGCCCCTCGATATCATATGCCACTGCCAGCAAAAAGAGGAATTCATTCTGACATGCAACATCAGCTTCTCTGATTGATCGAGTCACAGATTATCTTCAAAGCACATTGCATGATATTATATCCGTTTCACTATAAGAAAAAAAAAGGAAGAGTTGTCACTCAACTAGATAAATATTACTAGTTTAATTCAAATTGTTCATTAAAGGGGTCTGGCTGCGGTAGACAGTTGACCAATTTTCGTCAAACCTTCACTTATATGTATCTTTCATGTGTCTCCTTTCATTGAAACCAAAGTAGTTTCAGGGTGAACTATCCTTTAAAGACAGCCCGTCCCTTTTTCAGATCACCACAAAACCATCAAAACATTGGCAAAACAATAGAGAAGTTTTAGCAAGCTGTATATTCATAATTTGAAACTGATACATATTGTAAAATTCAAATAACGCACGTAAACAACATCTGATTAATAGTCTTTACCTCAGGCTCTTACCAGTTTGTGTTGAAATATCTGCTTTATTGATTCATCTGTGTATTAAATTATAAAACGCATTATGAAAAAAATGTGTTCTATAGAAGGAATCATCTCCAAAGTTTGGTAATTACTCATAAAATTAGGATTTCACACATGCATAATAACCACATAGATACTGTAACAAAGACTAATACTTTTTTCGTAGTACAAAAAAAGTCTTTTTGAAATTTGACGGCTGAAATTTTAACGTATACAGAAAGCTTCAACACGCTATATTGTTAGAAATGGTCTTGAATTACACTTTCTTCAATTTACAATCGTGATAGACGATTTCACATTTTAAGCTTGCAAATGGGACGGACAAGCTTTAAAATGGTGTTTCCTTTGCTTTGCATATTTCAGGACAGTCTTGTCATAGCAACTCCAGTAACATTGAGTGTGATCACAAGTGCTCCTTGGTGAATGGCTCCTTCTACTGCACCTGCCATGCGGGATACACCCTCAACTCAGACGGCGTCACTTGTGGAGGTACGTTTCCATGACGATCCACAGATTATATGCCACAGTTTGCATTTAATGTTGATCGTTAACCTCCTACCAGGGAGCCATTAATACTTTTGGTCGGAGAGCAGTAATGTGGATAAAGTGAGTGCCATGGCAGGGCTTAAACCTGAGACCTTGAACAAAATTAATAAATATAAATTTTAATTTGTTGTATTTTTGTTGTTTTATTTTTATAATGGTTAAATGAATTACATGAAACTATTCAATAACTATGTTTCATGTTTTATTTGGCGTCCCATAAAGTTGATCCAGGCTTAGTACGCTGTTTGCTTTAACTCCTTCTCTGCCAGGCTCCATACTGCCCTATGGGAATGTAGTGTATTACCAGTAGTCCAGGCATTATTTGATATGACCTCCCACTAATTGCAACAGAAAGTCTGTCAACTGTTTTATATCCAGAAAAATGTCCTCTATAACATATCAAAACTCTTAAGGAATCCTGATGGTGGAAAGTTCCATGGCGGCCATTTTGAAAAATGGCCGCCATAAATCTGATATTTCCCTATATCTCTGTTTCTAAATAAAATAGATCTTTGATTTTAAGTGCTAAACATACATTTTCAGGGATAAGGAATCAAATAAAATACATTTCAGTATGCAGAAACCGCACAAAATGCCAAAATGGCGGCCATTTTCCAAAATGGCCGCCATAAACAGATATTTTCCGATATCTCCGCTTCTAAGTGGCATGGAAATTTGATGTGAAGTGCTAAACATACTTTTTCAGTGACAATGAATCAACTTAAATACATTTCAGTATTCTGAACCTGGCAGAAAATGCCGAAATGGCAGCCATTTTCCAAAATGGCTGCCATAAACAGATATTTTCCGATATCTCCGCTTCTAAGTGGTATGGAGATTTGATGTGAAGTGCTAAACATACTTTTTCAGTGACAAGGAATAAAATGAAACACATTTCAGGAAGCTGAACCTGGCACAAAATGCTGAAATGGCGGCCATTTTCCAAAATAATGTAGTATTATTAGGGTCTGCAAACCAGAGTAGTTGCAGTCTAGAAGATTCTAGGTTTGCCTATGGTATGTGGGTCTGACGGTGACCTGTTGTTAGCTTAAATGGCATCCATTTTCCAAAGAAGCCACCATACAACCCTGATATTTCAATATTTCAATATCACTGCTTCTGAATTACTTAGGGCTTTGATTTTCAGAGCCATTTTCCAAAATGGCCGCCTTAAACAGATATTATCCGATATTTCCGCTTCTAAGTGGCATGGGGATTTGATGTGAAGTGCTAAACATACTTTTTCAGTGACAAGGAATCAGATGAAACACATTTCGGTATAAACCTGGCCACAACGCCAAAATGGCAGCCGTTTTTCTTCTAGGTGGCATAGAGATTTGATGTGAAGTGCAAGACATATATTTTATGGGGCGAGGAATCCATTGAAATACATTTCAATAAGCTAAACCTGACTACTCCAATGATATACATTCTAATAAGCTAAATCTAACTAATAAGCCCAAAAGGCAGCCAAATCCAGATGTCATCGTGCTTGTGACACAAGTGAGATTTGCTGCCAGATTGCTACATAAGTACGCTATATTGTTGGTAAGTGTAGAAGTGGTTTGGTGCGGTAGTAGTAAACATAGTAGACTGGCCTAAAGCTGAATGTTACAAGTAGCCCTGTTACAGGTAACAGGCATGCATCCGTTCAAAGGTAGTAATAATGTTGTATTATTAGGGTCTGCAAACCAGAGTAGTTACAGTTTAGAAGATTCTAGGTTTGCCCGATTGTGTGTGGGTCTGACGGTGACCTGTTGTTAGCACTTCGATTCGATGGTATAAATCATAATCATAACTACAATGCAGGTCAATCAACGGCAAATCAACTCATTACTAGACAATTTATAACCCGATTCCCTTCAACTTTTTTAAAACTTGCGCCAAATGTTCCCCAAATATCTGATGGAAGATATGTTGCATAGACATAGAGCTTTGATTTTTTCAGTGCTAAGTATACATTTTGGGGGCCAGGAATCCACTGAAACAGGTTTCAATAAGCTAAACCTGGCCAAAAAGCTGAAACAATGGCCACCGTATAAACCTGATATTTCCCAATATCTCCATTTCTAAATGACTTAGGGCTTTGATTTTCATGGCTAAGTATACATCTTCTGTGGCCAGGAATCCAATGAAAACATTTTGATCAGCTAAACCTGGCCAAAAAGCTTAAATGGCATCCATTTAAAAAAAAGCCACCATACAACCCTGATATTTCCCAATATCACTGCTTCTGAATTACTTATAGGGCTTTGATTTTCAGTGCTAAATAACATTTCCTGGGGCCATGAAACACATTTCAAGGAGGTAAACTTGAATAAAAAGCCTGATTGGTAGCCATTTTCCAAAATGGCCGCCAAAAACCAGATATTTCACCATATCTCTGATTCTAAATGACCTAGGGCTTTTGTTTTTCAGTGCTAAATATACTTTTTAGGGGCGAGGAATCCAATGAAGCACATTCTGATAAGCTGTACCTGGCCAAAAAGCTGAAACAGCATCCATTTCACAAAATGGCCACCATATAAACCTAATATTTCTCAATATCATCGCATCTTGATTGCACAGGGATGTGATTTTTTAGTACTGAATATACATTTTCTGGGACCACAAAACTAATGAAACACATTTCAATAAGCTAAACCTGACTAAAAAAGCGTAAATGGCAGCCATTATCCCAAATAACCGCCAAATAAACCTGATATTTCTCAATATAATTCCGCTGTTTAATGACGAAGTGACTCGATTTCTCGTGCTAAACATACTCTTTTTCAGGCCAGGAATCCAATGACACACATTTCAATAAATCCAATAATTGGATTAGTCAGGTTTGGCTTATTGAAATGTATTTCAAGAAGTCAGGTTTAGCTTATTAGATGTATTTTATTGGATTCCTGGGCCCATAAAATGTACGTCTAGCACTTAAAATCAAATCTCTGTGTTTTAGGAAAATGTAAGTTTTCTGGCAGCCATTTTGGAAAATGGCTGCATTTTGGAAAATGGCTGCCATTTTGGCTTTGTAGCCAGGTTTACCATACTGAAATGTGTTTCATTTGGTTCCTTGTCACTGAAAAAGTATGTTTAGCACTTTACATCAAATCTCCATGCCACTTAGAAGCGGAGTTACAGGAAAATATCTGTTTATGGCGGCCATTTTGGAAAATGGCTGCTATTTTGACTTTGTGGTCAGGTTTAGAATACTGAAATGTGTTTTATTTTATTCCTTGTCACTGAAATAGTATATTAAGCACTTCACATCAAATCTCCATTCCACTTAGAAGCGGAGATATCGGAAAATATCTGTTTATGGCGGCCATTTTGGAAAATGGCCGCCATTTTGGCATTTTCTGCCAGGATCAGCATACTGAAATGTATTTTATTTGATTCCTTGTCACTGAAAAAGTATGTTTAGCACTTCACATCAAATCTCCATGCCACTTAGAAGCGAAGATATCGGAAAATATGTGTTTATGGCGGCCATTTTGAAAAATGGCTGCCATTTCGGCATTTTGTGCCAAGTTCAGCATACCGAAATGTGTTTCATTTGATTCCTTGTCCCTGAAAATGTATGTTCAGCACATAAAATCAAAGTTCGACACTATTTAGAAACAGAGTCATAGGGAAATATCACATTTATGGCGGCCATTTTTCAAAATGGCCGCCACGGAACTTTCCACCACCAGGATTCCTTAAGAGATTTGATATGTTATAGAGGACATTTTTCTGGGTACAAAACACTTGACAGACTTTCTGTTGCAATTAGTGGGAGGTTGACCCCTTTTTTCTCACAAAATGCCTGGACTACAGTGCAAAAATGCCTCAATGGTGCATAAAGAGTTAAAACTCTATTTGGAATACGGGCCGGCCATTGGTGATAAAATCAAATATGTCATTTTTGTTTGCTACAGATATCAACGAGTGCAACCAGTTTGGTATATGCCCACAAACCTGTAATAACAGCAAGAGTTCCTATACGTGCACCTGTCTGGCTGGCTACCTAAAGACTAAAGTAGATGGAGTGATCACCTGTAAAGCAGAAGGTAAGTCTACAGGGCCCTGTTTCATAAAGCAGAGGGTAAGTCTAGGGAGGTCTGTGAGAACAGAGAGAGAGAGAGAGTTCCTATACTTGCACCTGTCTGACTGGCTACCTGGAGACCAAAGTAGATGGGGTGATCACCTGTAAAGCGGAAGGTAAGTCTACAGGGCCCTGTTTCATAAAGCAGCAGGTAAGTCTAGAGGTCTGTGAGAACAGAGAGAGAGAGAGTTCCTATACATGCACCTGTCTGGCTGGCTACCTAAGGACCAAAGTAGATGGGGTGATCACCTGTAAAGCAGAAGGTAAGTCTAGATGTCTGTGAGAACAGAGAGAGAGAGTTCCTATACGTGCACCTGTCTGACTGGCTACCTAAAGGCCAAAGTAGATGGAGCGATAACCTGTAAAGCAGAAGGTAAGTCTAGATGTCTGTGAGAACAGAGAGAGAGAGAGAGTTCCTATACATGCACCTGTCTGACTGGCTACCTAAAGGCCAAAGTAGATGGAGTGATCACCTGTAAAGCAGAAGGTAAGTCTAGATGTCTGTGAGAACAGAGAGAGAGAGTTCCTATACGTGCACCTGTCTGACTGGCTACCTAAAGGCCAAAGTAGATGGAACGATCACCTGTAAAGCAGAAGGTAAGTCTAGATGTCTGTGAGAAAAGAGAGAGAGAGAGAGTTCCTATACATGCACCTGTCTGACTGGCTACCTAAAGGCCAAAGTAGACAGAGTGATCACCTGTAAAGCGGAAGGTAAGTCTAGATGTCTGTGAGAAGAGAGAGAGAGAGAGAGTTCCTATACGTGCACATGTCTGACTGGCTACCTAAAGGCCAAAGTAGATGGAGTGATCACCTGTAAAGCGGAAGGTAAGTCTAGATGTCTGTGAGAATAGAGAGAGAGAGAGTTCCTATACGTGCACCTGTCTGACTGGCTACCTAAAGGCCAAAGTAGATGGAGTGATCACCTGTAAAGCAGAAGGTAAGTCTACAGGGCCCTGTTTCATAAAGCAGAAGGTAAGTCTAGAGGTCTGTGAGAACAGAGAGAGTTTCTATGCATGCACATGTCTGACTGGCTACCCAGAGACCAGAGTAAATGGAGTGATTACCTGTATAACACCAGATTTTATTTACATATCAGAATGTGGCTGTCAATTCCAAATCAAGAATAACTTTTTCTTTCTTTTTCGCTCATTTATGTGTTGAAAAGTATGTAGTATGAGATTATGTCATGTCTGACCATTGAAGTTATGAGATGCAATGATTTGTAAACCAATTATGTTTGGAAGCCAAGAAAACTTGTTAACCCTAATACTTTCGGAGTATTTCATAGCTTGTTATTACGGGGGGGGGGGGGGGGGGGGGGGGGGGGGGGGGGGGGGGGCTATAATGGCCCCCCCTTTGACATCTTGATATTTTGAAAAACAGATATTTTGAAACAAACAAAGGATATTGATATCATATCGTTGCTATAGGGCCTGCCCCCGTGCTGTTTGTGGCTGAGGACCGCACCTTGCAACATCTGAACCCCCAGTCGCCCGGCCCCATCCTCCCCTCGGCCAGCGTTGACCTGGACAGCTCCATTGTCTCGCTGGACGTCCACTACGCCCGCCGAAAGGTCTTCCTTCTCTCCGGCTACAACTCCACGGGCTTCCGCATGATGCAGCTGGACCTCCCGCGTGACACGGACGACGACCAGGATCAAGAGACCCGGAGGAGGCGGGCTATTAGCAACGAACCCACCCCCCTCAAAGAGGTTGGTTGCTCTGACACTTCTCGTGTTTGAAAACTAGCAATGAGCTCCTCAAAGAGGTTGGTTGCTATGGCAAGTCTTGTATTCGAAAATTAGCAATGAACTCCTCAAAGAGGTTGGTTGCTCTGACACTTCTTGTGTTTGCAAACTAGCAATGAGCTCCTCAAAGAGGTTGGTTGCTATGGCAACTCTTGTATTTGAAAATTAACAATGAGCTCCTCAAAGAGGTTGGTTGCTATGGCAAGTCTTGTATTCGAAAATTAGCAATGAACTCCTCAAAGAGGTTGGTTGCTCTGACACTTCTTGTGTTTGCAAACTAGCAATGAGCTCCTCAAAGAGGTTGGTTGCTATGGCAATTCTTGTATTCGAAAATTAGCAATGAACTCCTCAAAGAGGTTGGTTGCTCTGACACTTCTTGTGTTTGAAAACTAACAATGAGCTCCTCAAAGAGGTTGATTGCTATGGCAACTCTTGTATTTGAAAATTAACAATGAACTCCTCAAAGAGGTTGGTTGCTATGGCAATTCTTGTTTGAGAAATTGATTCTAAGATGATAATGCATGAACGTTTTTCATTTTTAAATTGTATTTACATGTAGCTCTAACATTCATTTCAAATTAATCTGAGTTTATTTCACTAACTTAAAGATCAAAATACGAACAAGATACAAATACATGAACAAGAATCATTGAATCAATTTATGTTTTGCACTGGCAGGAAAAGATAAAGACTATTTTGTTCAACAAAAAGATATTTTGTATATTGTAGATTTTCATTTGTTTTGATTGTTTCAGAGACAATTCGGATTATTTCAGGAGTGTTGTGTCTAAGGTATCAAAAGAAAAAGATGAAACAAGGCAATTATTTGTAAAACGTTTTTATGATTTCATGAGCTGCTCTAAGGATCTCCTGGATATATTTAAGTCGTCTGGTGACTGTTTTCTTTATCTATTTTTTTTTCTCTTAGGTGATGGAACTGGACCATCCTGAAAGCCTAGCAGTGGACTGGATCAACAACAACATCTACTGGACGGATAGCCAGCACAACACCGTGGAGGTCGCTAATCTAGACAGCGGGTTGAGGAGAATCATCAGTGAAAATGTCAAAGAACACCCCAAAGCCATAGTGGTACATCCCCGCACTGGGTAAGTTTGTGGAGGAGTGGATTATTCCATTTGATTTTTGGGGGGGTGTTTCTTCGATTTCATTGGACCACTTGTGAGCAGTGTGGGTATACTCACTTCAACATCTATACAAGAGTGAGTTTGAAATGATATTATGTATAAATTCTTAGTCATCACTTCACAAACCATTTCAAGGAAACGTGTGGAACGATCCTTTTTAGGACTCATCCAAAACTCAACTCGAAATCTAGCAGTCAATATAATTCCACTTAAAGTCAGTTCCCTTTTGTAATATTGTGAGGGAAGATCTCATGCAATATTTTCATATATTTTCCCTGGTATTTCCAAGTGAATTATTATCTCTAAGTCGTCCTTAAACCAAGAATCCTCCCTGCTTGTTCCGTCCTACAGCCAGCTATTCTTCACCAGCCTGGGGAAGCACCCAGACATCAATGTCGCCTTCATGGATGGCTCGCACCTCCGCACTCTCATCGGCGACGACCTCGGCCTCCCCGAGGGCCTGGCCATCGATTATGCGCGGGACACCCTCTATTGGGCTGACAGCAAGCTCCGGACCATCGAGTGTGCCTACCTCAATGGCAGCCATCGTGTTCCCATCATCACCTTCCGGCATGGTGAGTCTTCACTCCATCAAGACCTGTCCAAATTAAATGAGCCAGTTAGTAGTTGCAATCTGAGCATGAGCAGATTATTGCTGGTCGAAAATGACCTCACATCAGTGGCATTACTCACAGAATAAAATGGAAATTCATAAGATTGTCGACCACATTTCAAGGATAGCCAAAGAATATTCCACTATGTCCACTTGCTTCTATTGTAGTTCCGGGCACGCTGTAAAATGTCTTGACATCGATCATCCAACAAAGCTTCATGAAATAAATCCCAGTCTGCAGTCTAGTAGTATTTATTCAGTGGATTGTCTAATCATGGAGTAAATTATGAAATGGTCTATTTTTGCTCTTTTTGTACCATTAATGCGTTTTGGTAATAGTAATGGGTGCAAATCCAAAAGAACAGTTACTCGTCTAGCCAAGGTTGTTTGAATCATGTGTGATCCATCAGCTCTTTAAAACTACACGAGCATCAGTATCCATGGGAAGGAGATGTGCGTACAGGCTTTGCGAAAGGCCCGTTGACCTGCACACCTCGCGTATGTTACATGTACGTCTCGTCGGACTGGTAACATTCAAGATCGGACTCCACGAAGCTGACCAATCCGACACAAAGGTTTGGTCAGATGGCAATGCTGCAATGCTCACCTATATGTGCATACACCACGCATTGTTTGTAAATGGGCCGTAGCATATCAAAGATAGTTGCCGACATCTCAAGCATGTGAGATCGCGACTGTCAAAATTTTACCTATCTTGAGGGTGCCGCTGATAGGACCACCGCTGAATGCAGCGCCCTCTATAAACAATATCGTGCCACAAGAGCTCAGTTGAATGGGCCTTGTATGAATGCAGAGTCAATCACAAAAGAAAGGTATACATTGATTTGATCCCACGGTCAATGCCTTTTGAGTATTATTGCTTGGATTTGGCATATGAAGAAAAAGAAAAAGAAAAAGAAAAAGATACTGACCCTCGAAACGATACTTGCGCTGTTGTAAGATGTAGTACTGTAATATGAGGAACTTGCATTTGTTGATGCAGTAGTTCAAAGAAGAAATGCTGAAATTCCTCTTTAAAAATTATGACACCCCCCCCCCCCTTCCCCCAGCCAGGTTAAAATGTAGACATGAAAAAGCCAGGTTTAAATTAAGGTTAGTCAGTTAGCAGCCCTGTAAGTGTGAGTTTGTATGATCTTGCCTTTGCAGATCAAGGCAGTCCGTTTGTTGACATCATAGTGTATGAAGTGACCAAGTTTAAGCGTCTTAAGTGAGAAAATCAGTATTTTCTCATCTGAATACTGGTTTAAATTCAGGTTATGAAGATGGAAGCCCTAAAAGTGTAATTTTGTTCCGTCTTACCTTTGTAGACCAAGGCAGTCCGTTTGCTTTGGACGTCTTTGAGGACTGGGTGTACGGAGTGACCAAGTCGCCTTACCGCGTCTTCAGGGTGGATAAGTTTGGCAACCAGACGACGGAGACACAACGCCTGACGTTCTTGACCGGTCAAGAGGGCAAGCATCTGGTCAGGATCCCGACGGTCAAGATCAACCAGGAACAGAAGCAGAACATGAGTAAGATCAGTATTTTCAACTCATCAACTTATAAGGGACCAAGGCTCTTCTGGAGCAAACCCGATCATTTTGGGGCATTTAAATTGGGCGACACTCTCTTTTTCTTTTGAAAATGAAATTACTATCATGGAAAAGAACATTCCAATTTTAAATGATCAGAGTACGATTAAGGGCAATGGTTGTTAATAATTATGAATCGGTGAACTGCAATAACCGGAAAAAAGGAGAAGAAACAGACAAGAACTAAAAAGATTCCTGAACAGAACAATAAAGGTAAGTCAGAAATAAGTAAGAAATATATGAAGCGAAATATACAAATAGAACAGTGATGATTCAATGTTGTTATTGGTTATGATGGCAGTTTTTTTCTTAGCGAAATATACAAATAGAACAGTGATGATTCAATGTTGTTATTGGTTAAGATGGCAGTTCTTTCTTATCGAGTATGAATGGTCTTTCACTTTGTTCCCGACAGGCTGGCCTTCTCCCTGTGCGCTGGAGCCATGTCGGGATGGTGAGGTTTGCCTGATGAACGGCAACAGTCGGGAGTGCATCTGCCCAGATGGATTTGAGAAGAGAAATGATACATCGTTCCAATGTCAGCCCATTACAGGTGGGTCCATTGTATTCAGGTTGAGAACACTCTTTGAAAGTCAGCCTTGCCATCTTCAGCTTTGAAGAGTTTACTTGCAAAAGGCCGTTAGTCCATTCTAGCTAATTCTGATTAAATCAAGGTTTATCTATTTTACATACTCATTCACATCCATGAACTTTAACTAAATTTATTGGAAACTTCCTGAAAATTGTTTGGGTTCAAATTATAGTCAGTTTGATGTGCATGGTGGATGTCTATTCAGTAATATGAAAAAATGCAAATTGAAAAAAAATGGATTTAGGGCTTTTTGCATTCTTGTTGTGGTATAGTGGTTGTACCCATATCCAGGGACCCTGAGGGTTGCAGGATCACTCCAACATGATTCAGGTTTCTTTCAGCAATATACTTCATATTTGTTATTATATCATTATTTTAATATTAATTTATTAATTTATTATTATTTTATGTTAATTCATCCTTTTCCCCTCTGCTAGCCTATTGCAAGTCTGTTGCTCGGAGCATTCAGTTTTAGAATTCTCTTTTGAAAATGATAATTACCATCATCTTCAGATGGCGTTATAGAGCGCTGCTTTGTTCTTTACCACA
>CAVLGW020000247.1:0-21791 GCA_963669155.1 Arbacia lixula
AAGACTCTCCAATACATTCCCTTTTCTGCCTCCCCCTTCCCCCACCCCTGCCTGCCCCCTTCCCCCCCCCCCCCCCCTGGCTCCACCCCCCCCCCCCCATTCTTTCTGCTCCAAGTACATGCTCCTTCTGCTGTTCCCAGCATACACACCCTCTGTCTCTGGCCCATCCCCTTCTCCTTTTTCCCTTCTCCCTTTCCTGTTCGCCATTCTACCTCTCCCTTCCCCCCATTATCTTGTTCCCGCCTTTCCCTCCACCCCCTGCTCCCCTTCTTTGATGATCTTCTTGACTCCTTGTTCATCCACCTTCCCTCTTTCTTTTTCTTCAGGTTACTCCCTCTCTACCACCCCGACTCTCCCCATTAGACAAAATCTTCTCTCCCACTCCCCCCCCCCTCTCTCTCTTCCTCTTTCTCCATTTCTCCCAGCCCCCTCTCTATCACCCCCATATGTCTCCCCACTTTAGATAAAACTTTCTCTCCTTCTTTCTCTCTCTCTCTCTCACTCTCTCTCTCTCTCTCTCTCTCTCTCTCTCTCTCTCTCTCTCTCTCTCTCCCTCTCTCCCTCTCTCCCTCTTTCTCTTTTCTTCCGGTCCTTATCTCTCCCTCACCCCCATATATCTCTTCCCTTTAGACAAAACCTCTCCCCATTCCCCCCCCCCCCCAATCTCTCTCTCTTTTTCCTCTGACCCCTCCCTCTCTACCCACCCCATATATTTATCCCCTTCAAATCAACAATATATTCTCTCCCACTTCCCCTCTCTCTTTTCCTTCCTCTTCCCACCTCTTCCCCTCCCTCTCTCTCCGACCCCATATATCTCTCCCACCCCATATATCTCTCCCACCCCATACATCTCTCACCTGAAACAATATCTTCTTAATCACATACAGGTACACACCATACATTTCAAATGCGTTCTCACACAATCGTTAATTTTATACTTACACAGTACATGTTCATCAAGAAACAAGCCCCTCGCCTGTGTGAAAAATAATGCTCGCTATATGTTGTGGAAACACACCATATATTTTTAATGTGAATGTAATGTGAAAACTACATTTTTTACTTCTCTTACAATCTGTATTTCTTTCTATTCCCTTGCTCTATTTGTGTGCTTTTCTTTTCCTCTGTATCTCACTTTTGATTTTTCTCTCCTTATTTTCTCTCAATATCCTCAATCTATGCATACGTCCATGTATCCATCTGTCTATCTGATTATTTATCTCCCTTTAAATCATTCTATCTATCTATCTATTTATCTATCTATCTACCTTTCTCTCTATCTTTCTATCTTTCTATCTATCTATCTATCTATCTATTTATCTATCTATCTATCTATCTATTTGTATATCTATGTATCTATCTATCTATCTATCTATGTATCTACATGTATCCATCTATCTGTCTATCTGTATATCTATCCATCCATCCATCTATCCATCTATCTATCTATCTATCTATCTATCTATCTATCTATCTATCTATTTGTCTGTCTGTTTCTGTCTGTAACTCGCTGTCCATCTTTCTCATTCAGTATATATATATATATCTCTTTCTTGTAAGATAAGGCAATTATGTACCTGAAAATCAATATATACTGTCCATATCAAGATTCTTAACCTGCCCGCCAAGTTGTGTACAGCAAACATTTTTCTTTCTTGCCAAATTGCAAGTAAATATTTTAATTGTGGTTGCGGATTTATATTTAAAAAAAAACTGTCAAATTTGACCAATGTTTAACTAAGACTGATTGCCGAGTGCTCAATTTCTAATATAAAGCTTAAAGACAAAGAAAATTTCAAATTATTGGGAGAAACATGGACATTTTATGATTATTATTTGGCATGACTTTGTGTGTGGAAGAACCAGTTTGCATGGCAAAAAAGTGCAATATTCTGTAACTAATTCTGGTCTTCGTTTTAACAAAATTTTGTCTGAACAAATGTGTATCCCAATTTTAAAAACAAACAGTGTACACTAGGTCAAATTAATGATTTAGTGAAATTTATTTTTTTATTTTTGATCATGAAATGCAAAGTTGACAGTCAAAGGAAGTCCTAATGCCTATCTATATCAATGACAATATACCATTTTCAGAAAGTCCAGAAACTGTTTGAAATGAAGTATTGCTCTTGATTAATTCAAAGCTTGCCCAAGGTTTGCCTGACTAGCACATTTTAATAGTGTTAAAACTGAATCACTTAAGGAAGTTGGATAACTTGTTTCCAGGTATTCCTTTTGAAACTTTCTATCAACTTGAATACATTAAAAAGTTTTTTTTTAATATCAAGAGTAAAGAAATGTCATGATTAAAAGCAAGGCATTGCACATGGTAAATACAAAGCTTGTCCAAGGGTTATCCAACTAGCAACAGCAAAATAGGGTTAAGTGCATACAACTCATTGAAACTGAATCTCCAAAGACAAGTAAATGAAAAATATATTTTCAATATCAAGGGTTAAAATCATAGCAATATTGTTCATGAGAAAAGTCATGATTGTGACTAACTTGTTGATTTCTGTTGCCCGGGACGACGTAGAGAGATGCATCGTTTGACCGGGTGCAGGCGAGGCCGGGATATATGACGGAGAGCGCCCCCCCTGTCCCGCCCCCTCCTCAACCAAGCTCCGCCTACTCCAAACAAGCCACACCCTCTTACCAGGTTGAAAACCCCTTTGTGTTCCAATCTCCACGTTATCTGTTAACTCTTTGCTTTGAATTCATAAAGGAGTTTTAGACTTAGACCACAGTTTAAGCAAATAGACTGTTTCGTAATTACACCATGGTTGGACAATGCACTGAAAAAATACGACTGAACTGCTCACTGGGATTGTTTTTCATGAAACTGTGTTGGATGGTGGATGTAAAGACATTTTACAGTGTGCCCGGAACAACAATGGAATGAGATGCACATGGTGGAATGTTCTTTCACTACCTTCTCAGAGCTGAATAGCTGTTGCCATATTTGCATGATAATAGATTGAAATGTGCTCAACTATCTAATGAATTCCCATTTTAGTCTGTGAGTTTGGAAAATGACCTGAGGTCATTTACTAAAAGCAATAATCTGTTCATGCACAATAAGCGAGTTCGTAATTACAATGTGCGCATGAGCAGATTGTTGCTGGTACGAATAACCTCGGGTCAATTGAACAACTCACAGAGTAAATTTAAAATTCATTAGATACTCAACCAGGTTTCTCTTCATTATCATGCAGATATGACAAAAATCATTCAGCTTTGAAAGGCAGTAAAAGAACATTCCACCATGCGCACCTGTTTGTATTGTTGTTTTGGGCACATTGTAAAATGTATTCACATCCATCATCCCATCCGCCTTAATGAACAGATCCCAGTCTGCATTCTTGTAGTATTTATTCAGTGAATTGTCCAACCATCGTGTAACTACGAACTGGTCTATTGCAATTATGAAATGGCTTATTTTGTAGCGTATAAGGACATAAGTACGCTTGATTTAGCGCATTCACCTCAAAAGGGTGCAGTAATGAATGTGCACTCTGTTAAAGGTGCTAAATTCACCCCAATTTTTATGATTTAGTCCACAGTTTAATCAAATAAATCTCGATAAACCTCTAAACCATAGTAACTAGTGTGACTTTAACACCTAGGCAAAACATGCGTTTTCATTTTTGGACCTTCAGGCGCACGTATCTGATTATACGTTGTGGAATTTGCGTAAACTGTGGTCTAAATTTAAAACCCATTTGTGAATTCGGGTCGCGGTGTGCCAGGTGTACATTCTGTCAACAATATCGCTTAACTGCATTAATAAAATCACATTGAGAAGCATTTTAGCTGGCACAGGTAGGGCTAAAAACACACAAAAAAGCATTCATCAACACCGTTCTTGATAACATGATTAGCATTTGATACATATTGTTTGGGTGTTTGTATTTTACATCACGTTTTGTAATACCATTGACAATAGTTTTACATTTGTATTGTAAATACACTCAACACACATGAGTTACATAAACATGCTATTTTGTTTGTCCTGACTCAATTTTTAGTGAAGGAAATCTTATACAGGTATGAAAGTAAAACACTCAAGCAACTAGCTATGTTAAAGGTACAAAGGAATATAATTTTGTACATTCAAAATGGTAACATGGTAAATGTTGGCCGTCATATTCTCATCAAATTACAATCTTTCTTTACTTCTTCTATTCTTCAATTCTTTTATCCTATCATCCAGCTCTAATATTAAATGCATCCTTTCGTTTTTTCTTCAATAAACTAGGAATGTATATATTTTTTTCCTTTTCACAACATACCGGTATATTTTTTTTGTTCATATTTTCCCTTTTAAAATGAAAATTGATTTTGGAATTTTTCCCATCATGAAATATGAATTTTGCTGGTAAAATATGACACCCTTAATTGGAGTTCCTTTTTTTTTTTAGTAAATGTTTTGTATCTCTGTGAAGTGTACGCATTACTTGGTTTTCATTCTTTGTCTCATGATGAATTAATACCTCACATTCCACATACTCCAGCCTCTAGATTCTCGGAACATCCCGTCCGGCCAGGATTACTCAACGAGGGCGCCATACAACCAACACACCGCCACCCAAAAGAAAGGACCATCTTACACTCTTCCTCAAGAGGTTTCTCCATCAATCTTTCCAAAAAAAAAAAAATATATATTTTTTTTTTTTTATCGTATCATTAACTGCACTGCACTTGTGCTCTGTTTTTTATTGCAGCCTGTTCCTTCGATCTATCCCGTTTTTATATCGAAGGAGTCTTTTCGTTTTTGTTTTGCACACTAACCCGAGTCGTTTCCGCAGAAGAACAGGAAGCAAAATGTGCACCAATGGCTGAGCTGCTGCCTCAAAAGCACACACACACTCTCATTGTTGAGACCTACTAACTATGGAAGCTGAATTCTGATTGGCCGGTGGTGATCTGTCCATGCACGCAAGTGTGTGTGTGTGTGGTCTGTCCCCTGTAACGAGTGTTGTGTGTATGAAAGCTCTCCTCTGATTGGCTGATTTGTGTTTGTGAGTTATGATTGTAATGTACAAATCGTAACATTTTATGTGTACATTCATGATTCATACCACATCACAGCAATATCATGGAAAAATGTTAGTGCCATCTGGGTCACAAATGAATGATGTTATATTTTATATCTTAAACAAATGTAAATACTGAACACATAGCTCATTTGAATGAAATCTACATACATTTTTACCTTCATTTACATTTGTCAGAATCCTATTTCATTTCGAACCCTAAAACCCCTTGAGCAATATTCAGTAGTAGGGATCATTGCCATCAAGTTAGATGAATCCATTACAAAAAAAATCTCAATGTTGTGTTAACTTTGTTTGTTACAGTACTGGTCATCATAAATGTTTTACCCTCTCATTTTCTAAAATTGTTTGTTCATACTTTGTGTTTCCATATCCCTACACACATTATTTGCATGAAACTTCATGCATATTCATAAAATTAAAACAAATGTACAAATATATTGAGCCAGTCTTGTAAAAATTTTGTGAACTATCATATTTATTCGTGATTTATATTTCATGTCACAATTTTTATATTACACCTCTGCTTTTATAGATCACATACTTCATTATTTACTTGTAAGCATGCTTCAGAGTATTATCATAATCAAGCTTCAGAAAATGTCAATTTTTCATCAGAATTATTTTGTCCAATGTAGGAAGTGCTGCTTTCTTTATATAGACAATGTTCGAAAGTTCAAATATACTGAGTAAAAAATGGCTTAATGTAAAACAGCATCAATGTTTTGTAGCTAATTTATCTGAATGTGCATGTTTGTTTCAAGTTTCTGAGAAGACACTATACAAAGTGCAAAAAAATAAATAGGATAGTGTAAGGGATATTACCAGGGAAATGATAACTTATTCATTTCCATATTTAATACAGACTATAATGATTATTATTATCATTAAAGTTATGTCAAATATTGTACAGGAATGAAACTTAAGAATAATTGTCATGTACATGCAACTCTCATAAAATATCATAATGTACACAAAAATACACATAATGGAATATATGTACAATTTTTTTCCCTTCATGTTTCATATTTGTGTCACTTTGTACATGTATGTTACGATTATTTCCCCCGCTTTGAGATGTAAATGTATACCAATGAATATATGGCTGTACATGTATATGGATTTCTGAAACTCCTACCCGCATGGCTTATATATAACCAATGCTTCCTTTTAACTTTTCTCCCTTTTTTGCAGCACAGACACGCTCCCTCGCTCTCACAAAATATTTTATTTTTCCCTGTTGTTTTTTTCCGTTTTAGGCAGAGCTGCCAACGGGTATATTATGCATGACAAAATATGGTTGTGAAAACATTTTTTCAAAACAAAAATATTGTAAAGATTTTTTAAAAGAACAGTGTGATTCTACAATATTTTTTGAAGGAAAATATTGTAATATTGTTTTCAAAATGAAAATATGATTTTTTAATTCTATGATTGTACCAGTTTATTGGAGAATATTGACTGCAAGAGTGATTATTGATTCTATTGGTCTCTCTCTTCCCTTTGAAAACATGATTTTTTAATGATGTATTGCCTATTTCTAAAAATGGCAGTGATATTGATGTTTTGGGCATTTTCACATCAATTTTTGCTTGTAAATTGTAATTTTTTTAATTACCAGAGTATGATTTGTTTTGGGTATTCATATAATTTCTTTATCTTTTCTTCGAAGGCGGGGGGGGGGGGGGGGGGGGGGGGGCATAAATGTCGGTATCTCTGTAAAGTTTTGTTGATCGTCCCGCTTTTCCCCACACGCTATAGCACTAAACATCCTTTAGCTGTAGATGTTATTGTTGAGTATGGCATAATGAACATCTGATCCTAATCTGCGTATTAAATACATACTGTAAGTTCACGAGAGAGGTTTACGGTACACCATGTGTACACCATGTATACATGGTGTACCGTAAACCTCTCTCGTGATTGATCATACCACCATGCAAACCTTCAAACATCATTTGATACTGTAAGTTATGCAGTATTCTTGCCAAGATTGATTTTGTATGTGCTAAAGAAAGTGCTTATTGCTTTTGGAACATTAAGCTGCCAATTTGCAGATGATATGCATGTTGCTATGGAGCAAACAATGTGCGTACATGTTATTTATTTGCATTCCATACAATACAGAAACAACACTAGCAAGAGTTGTAATTCTACGCTACCTTATCTTCATTGACACATAGATTTATGTAGTTATCAAGATTCAATTTATAGTAATTATTATGATTATTATGTTATGTGCCAAACTTGTAAGATGCTCACTTTTTGTTCAATGGAGAGGAGAAAATCCCCTAATTCTCTGACATGCATGTAGTTATGATATATATCAAAATATAAAACTGAATGACAAGCACTTGCACATGTCCAAAAATCACTGCAATGCATATATATTACATGTATATCACATTGTGGCTCTACATGCATATGACAGTATATACACTGGAGCCCGAGACCTACCTACCAATGATTGCAAGTAATCTTAATCAGCTCCATGTGTTTTGTACATGGTGATTGCAATCACTGAATGCAATCACTTGCAGTCAGTTCTATGTGATACTATAAGGTGATTGCAATAACTGACTGCAATTCTCCCTATCGCATATAGCTCTCCGAATCTGAACGCGTGTGGTGCTCTAATTTTTTTTACCTTTAATTCTTCGGGTATGAACTTCCGGTCCACGAACCTTCAATAGCCATTGTCTTACTTGTGTCTTTTCATTCTTTCATTAGTCCATCCACAATCAATGTTGAGGTAGGCATGTAACAACCCTTCCATTTTGGTCAATCAATTAATATTACAAGGTTTACTAGGGTTGAAATTACAGATTCTGTGCGTTATTGCATGAATTGATACGTACCAAACTCTTACCAGAAGTATACGTCCCAAGAGCAATCAATGAGATATCGGTATCGCGTGGTAATAATCGCTTGATACTGGCTATATGCGATAGGGAGAATTGATTGCAACCAGCTGGAAAGAACTGATATTCTCTTTTTAAGTGCACAATGATACTGTACAGCTAATGTACAATGCACAAGTTCATGTACTAATTAGTTAGTTTAAATATTTAAATCTTGATTGCACTCAATAAAAGACCATTACATTGTAGAGCAGACTTAATGAAGCAAGTCATGTACATGTATGAAAATTTAGTGAATTAGTTTGTATTTTGTAGTGTAGACCAATTTATGAATTGTTTATGCTGTTCTGTGATTGGTCACTGTGTTGATGATGTCACAATCACCATGCAGCCAATCATGTCTGAATGAATGAATTCTTGTCTCTTGCTGCTTCATGATTGGTCACAGCCTTGATGATGTCACAATGTAACCAGCCAATCACCTTGCTCGCTGCCCTCTCTTAGATTCAAGACGACCTGGACGCCGTGCTGAAAACGTTCCCCAATTTCCCTAGCACCCCGTCCGTAGAGACGGCACCAAGCTATGCCCCGCCCCCTGTTAGACAGGCCAGACCCTCCACAGCGCCCAAGCCAAGACAGGTTGACCAATCACTGCATCCCCTAGGCTAGGCCTGCTGAATTATTCATGAGTGCTGTCCCATTGTTTGCATACTGTACCATATTCAGTAGTTTGGTTGCATCACATCCCTGGGCCTGCTGAATTATTCATGAGTGCTTTCCGTTATGTGCATATCGTATTCAGCAGTTTTACTTGATCACTCTTCTGGGCATGATGAATCATTCATGAGTGCTGTCTCAATGTGCATACCATATTTGGTGTATTTATTGCATTACTAGTACATCCTTGGGCCTGTTGAATTATTCATAAGCGCTGTCCAGGTTTGCATGAACCCATGTGATTTCAAATAGCACTAGTATGTAGTGAATAGAACACACAAGAATTATGGGGATTTGTAAGAAATAGTCATTGTTGGGCGGAAATAGAGTACTTTGATTCATCAGGAATGATTTACACATCCCTTGGTCAATGTAGGGTTTGGGAAGGGTGATATGAATGAATGAAAGGACAAACAATATATTAACAGACCTTATATCTCAAATAATGTTATATTACACCCCAAACCAGTCAATATCTGTATAACATTCATCCTGGTTAAATACAATGACTTGTGGAATCATTACATTAGACAAGTATATTAGAATACCAAGTTATAATAGTAAAAGTCTAACTGCTATGTTATCGCTTTGCTAATGTTATATTGCACTCTGTACCAGTCAATAGTTGTAATATTCTTACTGGTTAAATACAATGTGCAATCAACATATCAGACAGGTATATTAGAATATCAGGGTGGAGTAGTGGGAATTTAATTGCATACAGTTACAGGTATATGTGTTGGTGTGTTTGTGTGTGTGTGTGTGTGTTTCGGATTTCTTGTACATGGAAGTTTCCTCCGCAAGTTCTACTAACAGAATGTTTTTGTCCAATCAGACATGTTTGTTTTTGTTGATTGTATTCTCTGTTCAAGATGTTTTGTCTGTGTATGTCCTATGCCATGAAGGACCAATGAATTGCAACGCTAAAGACAGGAGGCCCATTTGCAGAAGTCATGAAACATGGCAGGAATCAGCAGTACAGTATATATCTAATGAAAACGTGTCTGAAAACATGCGCTCGTTGCTTCGCAAACCTTTTCAGGAAAAGTGAACAACTTTCCCTGTTTTCGTTTGAAACAAATTCAGTTATAAATATGTAAGCATATCTGCACTCACGCTGTTCAAGAAAAAGGATGTATCCTGACATTATTGTCAGATTTGTTAGAAATTACCCCAAAATATGCACCCATGTAATCATATGTTTATTTATGTAGATCATCAGCATCAATATTTTATGTCAAATGTGTACTTTAACCACTTAAAATGCTTTTTTTACTTTCCTATATTTAAAAAGCACCCCAAATCATATTTTTATACACAAGTTGTTCTCCATTGATATCCATATGGCAAGAGTTTATATGTTTGTACCTTGTGCTATATGATCTTGTATACATGCACACTTAGGCCTGTATTCACAACACTAGTTTAATTTAATACTTTTACTAAACCTGGACTTAATTATGGGACACCATATAAAACAACATGAAAAATTATTATCGATTCAATATGATTGATTTTTTCCTTGGAATCTATGGAATATTGAGGTTGTCCACATAATAGATACAGCAAACAATTAAAATCACCCACTGATGTGATTCTGTGATGAAAATCCAGGATTTTGTGACAGCAATCAGATCATTTTTATTTGAGACCCGTAAAGTTAGTCTATGTTTGGTGCATGGTGTAAGTTAATCTACTGTTGTGAATACGGCCCATTGGCACTAACCAATTTCTGTTTCCGCTTTATACAGCTATCAATATGTCCGGTTCATTTTTGCATGCACACATTTACAATGTAGATCCATATCAATATCTGATAGCCAACTCCTACGTGTAGGCATTGTTTTTTTCTGTGCATACAGAAAAATGTCAAGAACCGTTATTTGTTTCATTGGTTCATTTTTATAAATGTTAATGCCATTATTTTACAGAAAATTCTCATTTGTGTGTAATGTACATACAGAAATGTGTTTTTGTTTCATTCTTCTAAACATTGTGTGTCAACAACTAATTGCAAGAATTTGTTTTCTATGTGCTCATAGAGATGTCAAGGATGACTGTTTTTTGTTTCATTATTGTTTGTTTTCTTTCAATATTTGTGCCACTTACTCTGAGAAGATTCTCCTTTGTCCGCATATTGACATTTTGAGAACTTCTTTTTTATTATTGTTTCATATCTATAGAAATATTTGTGCCATTAACACTCTGTTTTGCTCAGATTTGCTTTGATAAATGATGTGACATTGCAGCCATGACAACCCGCTTTGTCATTTATTCTGAGAAAAATTATTCCACACCCTATGTACCAACAGTAGAATTAACCCTTAACTTGCCACTTGATGTGTATTTGTTTACCATTTATAAGCCAGTTCATAGTTACATCATGGTCGGACACTCCACTGAATCAAGAACGACTAGGGATTTGATCATGAAGCTGTGTAGGTGTGTTATTCTACAGCGTGCCCATACCAACAATAGAAGCAGGTGCACATGAAAGAATGTTCATTCACTACCTTCTCAGAGCTGAATCGCTGTTGTCATATCTAATGGTATAAAAGTGGCCCACTATCCATGGAATTTCCATTTTACTCTGTGAGTGGTACAATTGACCCGAGGTCATTAGTACCAGTAATAATCTGCTCATGCGCACATTGCAACTATGAACTCGCTTATACACACTAATCACATGAAGAAGCATTTTGTTAGGCACACAATGGGATGACGCTACATTACAATGTCCTGTGTTCGAATTGCTGTTCTATTGTAACTAACCATTGATGGTAATTACCATGGCAACGTATATTAAGTTGAGACTTCATTTGCTGTTATTGTTACCGTTACAATTGATGGTCATGTGTGTGTGCTGTCCACATTTATTATGAAGCTATCATGTGAAACAATGATATGGGTATGTGTACCATTACAATGTGAGTTTCACATTCCATATATACAGGTACATGTGCTTTTTAATGTTTCATTGAAAAGAATCATTTTGCAATTCCTGTTGCTGCATCCAGTTGCAGTGTTGGTGTGTTTTTCTGCATTTTCCATGAATGTTTTGGAGATGGAAATATCAGTGAAATGAAGATGATAGTGCCATTCTCATTGGGCTTAAAAAATCGTGAAGTTAGAAAAATCGCGAAATTAGGGTGAAAGTTGCCTCGCAACCGTACCAAAAGCCAATGGTCGTATTGTCCCGGTCCTCTAACTTGGCGATTTTTCTAACTTCGCGATTTCTTAAAGCCCAATGAGAATGACACTGTCAAAACACATGCATTATGATGATATCATTATGTTCATGATGATTATGATAGGTATAATGAAGCAAGAATATTGCTTTGGGCAGGTTCAAACTATTTTGCTGGTGACACTTTAAAAGGTATATGCTCTGGTACCTACATAGCCTCTCGATCCTAGAGTAATGTTCTGTTACAATTTTCTGAGTAACTTTCCAAGTTATTTTTAATGTTATGAAAGAAAAGGTGATGTGGGCCATGGCATTTTCATTCATTTTTAGTCATTTTCCGTCATGTTATTGTGACATGCGTTACGCAGACTGTGATTTACATGCACATACTTGAAGAAACCTACTGTGTGACTCATAAATGTGTGACTTCATATTCTGTCACCTGAGTTACACAGGTTCAGGGTTACCGGTATGTGTCTTGCATCCTGAATACAAAGTGACAGTTTCAGTAGCTCTGTTACTTCTGGGCTCGGTAACATAAAGTTTGCGATCAATCGCAAAATGGCAATGGCCAATCAACATCAACGTTGCATGCGCTCTTTGTTTAAAAGACTCACCAGTAGCAAATCAGAATTCGTCTTTCAAATTTGCAATTGATCGCAAACCTTTATGTTACGGGACCCTGATGTGATTTGTAGTGACATCCTCTGTAAATCTGCCACACTCTTTGTGACTCGTGTTTGTTAGGCCCAGTCATATGTAGGTGACAACAAATTCTGTCACTCTTTTTGTTACTCACGTTACGCCTGTCCTCCATCCTTTACATGTCGTGACGTTCTTGGTAACTCTTGTTTCTTTCTGTGTGATTCACATTACTCAGGTCATATAATAGATAGGTGACATCAAATTCTGTCACTTTCTTTGATACTTGTGTTATATAGAGTCAAGAGTTTTGTGTCTTGCAATCTGCACTTAAAGTAATGTTCTATTAGTAATCTGTGTTATAGCGGCCTGTATCCTTTATGTATAGTGACAATTTCTGTAACTTTTGTTACTTTCTCTGTGACTGCCGTTACTCAGGTCCAGTCAGACGTGGGCGATGTGCGCCAGGCACTGACGCTGAGCCAGGAGCCAGTCATCCCCCCACCACCAGATATGAGCAAGATGACACTAGAAGGTGGGCTGATAGATAGATAGATTGATTGATTGATTGATTGTTTGATTGATTGATTGTTTGATTGATTGATTGATTGATCAATTGATTGATTGATCGCTTGATTGATTGATCAATTGATAAATCAATTAGCTGATTGGTTGATTGATTGATTGGTTGATTGATTGATTGATTGATTAATTGATTGATTGATTGATTGATAGAAAAGAAAGAAAGAAAGAAAAAGAAGAAAAAGAAGAAAAAGAAGAAAAGGAAGAGGGTGAAGAAAATTGGAATAACAACATCTGCTGTCTGTCCTGTTGCTCTATGTCTTTTCAGAGGCTGCACCCCCCAGGCCCCCCCTCCCTGGTGATGTGCCCCCACCACGCCCACCCCCTCCTGAAGATCAATCTCTACCGGTCCCTGAGCAGGGCTCACACCAACCCATCATGGTCAGTCACCTCATTACTTCGCGGTCAGATAGTTTTTGCGATTTGCGACAACCACAATCATTTCGCAAGCACTTCAGTTCATTTATCTCATTAATTTTTTCATCGTTGAAGCAAACATGCAATATATGTATTCATGATTTTAACTTGTAATTATTCGGAAGAGGAGTTTTTAAAAGAAATGGTTTGATTAGAAGTTACATCGTAAGTGGCATAGTTTTATATTTATATCATATTTACTGAAAATCACATTTCTTGTACATGTAATGTTTAGTGTTGTCAAACTTTTTAAACAGTGGTATAATCTATGTATGAATTGTACACCAAATATCTATTGTAAAAATTACAAATTCAGTTGTTAAACTGCCAGTCATGTATTTGTATGTAAGAACTTCTAATAAACCATATGATTATTGAGTTGAATTGAATTGTATACAAGTAAGTGTTGCCAAAATGAGGTTTTATTGACAATTTTTGGTTCATCTCAAATTTTGTGATAATTAAAGGTGATTACGTAGTTGGCGAATATCTATCATGTGCAGAAATTGTGGCCTTGTATATTCTATCATTTTTTTATACTTAATATAAAAAAATATTGTCCCAAACAACAACGTTGTTGCCACTGGTTGAAAAAATGATATAAATCGGCTTTTATATAAGCTTTCCTATGTAGTACTACCCAAAGTTCATAAGTATTTCCCTGACTTTAGCCAAGCAGCCGTATTCAGTGCTAGAAGCTAGTTGATCTACCGGTAATTAGATCAGGGGGGATTCCTGCCAGGTATCCATTTACTACACCTGGGGGTGTTTCACCAAACTGTTCATAAGTTACGAACGACTGGTGATCCCTTCTTGTGCTAAATCAGATTCTCAATGAACAAAGTGTGGTATTGTAAGGTGATCCCTTCTTGTGCTAAATCAGATTCTCAATGAACAAAGTGTGGTATTGTAAGGTGATCCCTTCTTGTGCTAAATCAGATTCTCAATGAACAAAGTATGGTATTGTATTTAGCACAAGAAGGGATCACCAGTCTTTCATAAAGTCGTTCGTAACTTACAAACAGCTTGGTGAAAGACCCGCCTGGGTTGAGAGGGACAAACACGAGCAAAACACACAGGATCTCTTTGCAAGAGTCAAGAGCACTCACCACTATACCACAGTGCCCTTAATCAAATAGAATCATGAAAGAGTTGTTAACTCATTAACCCTGATACCCCCCCCCCCCCACCAGTAATAACAAGCTTTGAAATACCCCAGGGGGATGTTTCACCAAGCTGTTCACAAGCTACGAACGACTTTACGAATGACTGGTAATCCCTTCTTGTGATAAATGTGATACCACACTTTGTTCCTGCTTTAACATTAATGGGATTTAATTTCCAACAATCCTAAAAAATTCGACAAATCATAAGGTTTGCATTCAGACAAAGTCTTGCTAACAAGAATTTTCATTTATAAACATCAGTTTTGAACTTAAGCTAGTGGGAATCAAAATCATTGAGAATGTGATTTAGCACAAGAAGGGGTCACCAGTCGTTTGAAAAGTCGTTCGTAGTTTACGAACAGCTTGGTGAAACACCCCCCCGGGTGTATTAGGATTAACATATCATGGAAGCATCTGAAGTGGCACAGATGGGGGTAAGGCAGTGTGTGTGACATGTGTTTCTCTATCCCCACAGCAAGCCGCCTACGACCTCCACGTTGAGACTGCCCAGTGGTCAAGCAAAGACAATGACCTCATCGCTGCGGCCAAGAGGATGGCCCAGCTCATGGCCGCCATGAGCAAACATGTCAGGTACGGTCAAGCAGTTCCTGTCCCAGTCCTCTCCAGATCTTGACCGCATCACCCCTTTTGATGTTGATTTTAATAATCTTTGTCATTCGGAATAACATTTTATAAAATAAATATATTTGAAAGATAATATCAGATATATGCCCATCAGGAATACATGTACAAGGTAGAGTGATTATTTGGTATGGAAAAAAAGTGAAATGCAATGTAGAAAATGGAAGCGATGAAACAAGAACTTTCTTAGGGAGTGGGAGGGGGGGGGGGGCAAATGTTTTACATATTTTTAGTCATTTAGTTACGCCAAGGAGTAACGTTTTTGCAGAGCATTGCAACTTGGACTAGGCTGAAGAAGATTGAGCTTCTTAGACCGGCAATGGAAAGGAAAGCCTGGCATTTCATGGTCGCCAATGTCACAAGATATGGCACTTGAGAGAGAGAGAGAGTTACTCTCAGTTTCAGTTCAATTCCTTGTTAGTAAGCAGATGTCCAATCTGTTTGAAATCAGCATTTGTTACCACTTTCGTTCATGCATTATGTGCCTCGCAGTATAACCTTTGACCTTTAACCCAGATTAGCAGCAACCGGGTTAGATGGACCTTATCTACAAATTCTTCATATATTTAAACAGGAATACATCATTTCAAAATTGATTTAAACAGAAGAAGAATTTAACTTTGTTCTTCGTGCATTTCGTGCCATACCCATCTAACCTTTGACCTTTGACCTCAATTAGCGGCGAGGGTGGTAATAAGAAGGACCTGATCGACACGGCCAAGGAGATCGTAAAGGTCGCGGCTCTCGTAACCCGCCTGACCCGAGAGATCGCCAACCAGTGCACAGATATTCGTATGCGAGTGGTAGGTACTGCGTGTGTGTCCCATGGCAACGTGGGCGAACAAATTACTTCACCCACCCTCAGTCCCATGTGGGTCATTTGGCGCTGGGAGGTCTGTGCGCTGCAAACGTTGTCACATCCTGCCTAAAGATTTAGTTTTGATCTCATGGGAATAAAGATTCCATCCCAGTTTATTTAAAGTGTAACTTGACACTCCCTGGAAGTAAAATTATTGTTATTTATGTTGGTATTTCTTTTGGACATTCTTTTTGCAAATGTTGACACAATCCATTTATCATACAATGTTTAATAATGGGAGCAAGCCAATTTTATTCTCTTTATGTTTATCTCATCTTTTTGAAAGTCTTACATACATGTTTGTTTAAGATATATGAGTGAGGATCTCTGTGATGATTGAGTCAGCTCTACTCATGATCTCATAACTCCCTCATGCTCCCATGTTATTGAAGGCTTATTTGAATGACATAAGCCATTCTTTTGTTCTAAGACTGGTATGTGTGCTGGCCTACATGACGTGAGAACCTCAAGTTGTTCCTGTCGCAAAAACAGGCAACAGCACAACAAGTATGGTTGACAATAATGCCATTATATGAATATTTGGTCATCTTGAGTCCTTTTTCTTGCCATGGAGGTAAAAACATAAAATGATATGGCAATGTGGCAGCCTACCGCGCCCACAGACCCTCCCAGCGTTGTCATGGAAACATTGTCGGGGGAAAACGGCGTCATGTGACGATGACAATTCCTGAAATCTTCAGCTCAATCCTGTCCAGCCGTCTGCAGTTCTCAGAGTACAGTCACACAAGAATCCTTCAAACTCGAGACGATTTTCTGTCCTTTTCATTTGTTTTCCACAACCATCCACAGTCTCACTAATTATAACAATAATGTCTGCTTTTATGTAGCTCTTTTCTAGTTGGAAGTACTACTGGTACCCCCAAAGAGTTTGATTTTTATCCTGGCTTTTGCCAAATAGCCATATTATGGGGTAGAAGCTAGTTGATTGAAGTAGATCTGGAATAAATCCTGCCAGGTACAACACGTGGGTTGATCTTTCTGCAAGAGTCAAGAGCTCTTACCACTATACCACAGTGCCTTTGATGGTAACAGCGTTTCCATGTAATGTGTCCATGAATGCTGAAATAGCTCCGTGCTATTTAGGCTTAGAAAATTATCAAGAATTAACTAAAATTGTTCCTGCTTTCTGACAATTTCTTCTATTTTGGAGGTTCTTTAAACTTGGTACCAGACAGAAATAGAGCTCTACAGGCTTTGAGTTTCTTGCTGATCATATTGTCAAAAATTATTTTAGAACCGGAAAATTCCAATAATATTGAGAATGAGATTATTTTCCATTGTAATTTGTAAAAGAAAATGAGATGCATGTGAAGACATGAAAAGTACAGAGGGAACTATTGTGGATGCATTGTGTTGCTCAAAATTAAAACCGAGTAAAATGCGAATAATCACAGACAGGATTCCGCTGGAGATTACAGGAATATGTCAAATACAAGAAGTCGTACGGGTTGAAAGATTCTCTATAAAAACCTCGCTCACTAACCGTGAAATTGTATTTTCTCCCCCTTCCACCGTTCAACCTCAGCGGGGAAAAAACGTCAAAGAAGGAATTGATCCAGATCGCAAAGCAGATCGCGGAAGCGTCGCAAGAAGTTGTTCGTCTCGCGAAAGAAATTGCGGCTCAGTGCACTGACAAGCGCATGAAAAACGTAAGCATGTAACCCTCATCCAAACCTCGTGGTGTTTTGTTTTTTGTTTGGCCTTTTAACTCTACCTTATCTTTCTTTCTTCGGTATCTCTTATTTTCTGTGTCATATCTGTCATTTTACTTTCTTCTTTCATCTCTTACTTTTATGTCTCATCTTTCTCATTTTCTCCTTTGTCATCTTCAGTGTTTTCAATTGTGCTGTATTTTGTTTTTGTTTGGCCTTTTATTTCTACCTTATCTTTCTTTAGGTGGTTTCTCTTACTTTTTTTGTGTCTTGTTTCTCATTTTCTTCTTTGTTATCTTTCCTGTTATCAAATTTGTTGTGTTTTGTTTTTTGTTTGGCCTTTTATTTCTACCTAAATTTTCTTTCTTTGGTATCTCTTCCTTTTATGTGTCTTGTTTCTCATTTTCCTCTTTGTCATCTGTATCATTTTCAAGTTTGTTTCTTGTTGGGCCTTTCTTTCTACCTTATCTCTCTTTCTTTGGTTTCTCTTACTTTTATGTGTTCCCTCTTATGGGCATCCCTTCATTATCTCATTCTCTCTCTTTCTGTCTCCCTTTCTCTTCCTCTCTCCTCTTCTCTTCTCTTCTCTTCTCTACTTTGTGTCTTCTCCACTTTGTGTCTTATCTTGGCTCAATCTGAGCAGTGAACCTTGTGTCTGCAAAGCATTTTGAACTTGAAAGTTGCATGAAAGATCCATAATTGGTGTATAGAAAATGCATGAACAATGCATACTCTTATTTCATGCATGAATAATGCATATCAAGCATGGATAATGCATAACGAGCATGAATAATGCATAGATCAAGAATGAATAATGCATAAATGGTGCATACAGGTTCATAGTGCATGAAGTGCATTGCCAATGAATGTCAATCAAGTGATGCTCTGCATTTCATCAATTCCAATCTCAAATCTTCTATCCTTGTGTATTTATTCTTCATGTAATTTTTTGGACCTACTTCTTTCCATCTCTTGTTCTCTTGTCCAGTCATCAATCTCTGCCTTCCTCTCTCCTATTCCAATTTTAACGTTTCTTTCTTGTGCATTCCTTCTGTTTCCCCCCCCCCCCTCTCTCTCTCTCTCTCTCTCTCTCTCTCCCCCCTCCTCTCTCCCCCCTCCTCTCTCCCTCTCGCCTCCTTTCCCTCTCACCTCTTTTTCTTCTTCTTTTTCCACTGTCATACACTTTTAATGTCCTGTCAATATGTTTTGTTTCTTATTGTGTTCTGTCTGGTCCAATCTATCAAACTCTTCATTATTTTCTCTTTTCTGTAATTGTCTAATTGTCCAATATTGTTGTGTGTATATGTTCTGTTCCTTATGTTCATTTTGTTCTCTAATGGTGTTGATTTCTTCATGTTTTCAATGATTCATTTGAGAATTGTACTTCTCTGTTCGATACTGTTTCCCATTCATTTTGTGTCCACCTTCTTTGCATGATGTTCAGCATTAATATGCACCCAGTAGAAGATCAACTCATTTCGTATGTACAGTAACAAGGCATGAAATGTTTATACATGTCATTGGCCCGAAATCATGAAGGAGTTTCAGATATCAGATTTAGACCGTGGTTTAAGCAAATTTTGTGGCGTACAATACAAAAAATGTGCTTGATTTTGCTTTTACACTCCAAAAAGGTCCAATTATCACCGCATTTGTTATGCACTAGGTGCAAAATTCATGCTTGTTACTGATACTACGATTTAGGCGACAATTTTCATAGATTAATTTGATTAAAGTGTCTTTTAAATCATAGTGAGTATCATGAATTAAGCACTCTCCGCGAAACATATGCATTAATCATTTGACCCTTTTGAAGTGTATGCGCGAATTAAGCGCATTTTGTTACGCCTTAAAAAATTGCTAAATCTCAAAATCCTTTGTGCATTTGGGCTATTTAATGCATTCATTTCTCCTCCGCATGTCTATGAAAATGATCTGCCTGCCTTACTTGAATTGGTTCAATCTGTTTATTCAATTGAAAATCTCACTGTGTAATGGAAGCATCAATGTGATAGTAATTTAAAGTTCAAATTCATTCTTATCTTTTTAAAAACATATCAAGTACAAAATATAAATTGGGTACATCAATTGATAATGGTTCCAATGTAAATATAATCTTGCGTATGAAATGTTGAAATTTCATGCTAGAGATCTAAGGAAGAATTTGGGAGTTGAGTTATTAAATAACACAAAGTGCAGTTTGCGAGACAGTGTTGCAAAAATCTGTTCTATCGTTGTAACTCAGAGGGACTTGCAAGTATTATGAATCAGCAAATAAGCTCTCAGCATTGCAATGGTTGCCATGGTGCTTACAATTAACTGTGAGTTACACTTGCTGTGTAGTTATGTGCAACAGGATCCTTTTTTCCACAAATGAAATGAGTTATAAATGCTTACAGAAAGAGTCTTTAGAATTTCACCATTATGTAAACTAAAATTACAACATTCTAAAAAGACGAATGGGCATTTCTCTAGCTATTGGAATCTACCATTTTTGGTTGACTTAATTTTGGTTTCTATGGTAGCTATACTGTAGCTTTAGTGTCATTCTATTATGTAACGCAATCATGGAGTTTCATAAACTTTCTCTGTACATTTTATCACATCAAACTTAATATACCCAATTTCTCTATTAGACTTTAATGACTTCCGAGCCATTCTGCATATAGATTTACAATCCTTGTCCTGGATAATAATGTTATTATTAATAAATACTATTTAGAAAATAGCAAAACTTTCGGTAACACCATGTGGTTGTATTCTTTCGGATAATTGGCCCACTTATGGGGTGAAGAAAGGAAAGGAAAGTGAAAAGTGAAAAGGAGAGGTGAATTTTTATATTTTATAACACTTACACAAGACTATTTTTAGCTTTAGTTTTCGGTGTTTTAAACCGAAAATAAATGGGATGGAAAGGAGGTAGAAGAAGAGGGTGGGTGTTGATGAAAGTTGTGAACTAGTCACAAAGTAGTGATAAAGAGAAAAGAAAAGAAAAGAAAAGAAAAGAAAATGAGAAAAGTGTAGAAAAGTTATAGTCAGTTCTGCAACTAACTATAGATTTCTTTCAAAATCTGAAAGAGGGAGTATCAGTCTCGACGTTTCGGGCAGTGTGCTCTGTCCGTCATCCGGAGAATAACTCGAAGAAACTAACGAGCGTGCCGGGTATTTATGTGATCCGAAGGGATCCGAAGTAACCCGAGAGTGTCCGAAATCAGCCAATAGGAATAGAGCGTTTCGGCGCGAATGTGCTGTGTGCACTAGAGCGTGAAAACAGCTGAATAGGTGCGAAAGTGCGGCGCGAATGCGCGGTGTGCACTGGAGCGTGAAACGGCGCGAAAGTGCGGCGTATTCAATTCCCCGAGCTTTCGGGTAGGTCGTCGTCCCGTGTGCGTTGTGCGTGGTGGTGCTGTCGGTGTGCGTGGTGAAGAAGTGGCATCCAGATATCGTTGATCACAAGTCCGCTCTCCTGTGGTACCGTGTCGTGTTGAAGAATTTCGATGGCTTCTCTCACGCGCCGGGTGTGCCAGTGCTTAATGGATGTGATGAGTTCTGCGTTGGACCAGTCGATGCGATGATTCTGTTGCTGAGCATGTTTGACGATAGCTGATTTCTCCCACTCGTTCCGTCTAAAGCTGGTCTGGTGTTCCTTGAGTCTGGTCCTAAGGCTTCTTCCGGTTTCTTTATCACTACTTTGTGACTAGTTCACAACTTTCATCAACACCCACCCTCTTCTTCTACCTCCTTTCCATCCCATTTATTTTCGGTTTAAAACACCGAAAACTAAAGCTAAAAATAGTCTTGTGTAAGTGTTATAAAATATAAAAATTCACCTCTCCTTTTCACTTTTCACTTTCCTTTCCTTTCTTCACCCCATAAGTGGGCCAATTATCCGAAAGAATACAACCACATGGTGTTACCGAAAGTTTTGCTATTTTCTAAATAGTATTTATTAGTACACTCTCACCATGGAAACATTCAAAGAACATTT
>CAVLGW020000248.1:0-21755 GCA_963669155.1 Arbacia lixula
AATTTCTTCGAAGATTGACAATCGGTTGGTAGGCTAATATGTGATCACACCCGTGTTTTGACACTGTCACATCTTAGTAGGCCTATGTCAATACTATTTATCAAAACGTCATAATCATCGCGATTGGATTTTATCAGAATCGTTTCGCCATTCGTTGAAATGGCTCCTTTTTTCTCTACAATCAGCGTTCGAACTAGACAGTCGGTTTATTAGCAAGGATGGGGTGGTGAGGAGGGAACTCTCGTCGTTGGGAATATATCTGCCGAGTTTGTCTGGCGATGCTCAATTCTGAAGTTTCATTCAACGTCTGTGCGTGTGGTACTAGGACTTTGGGAGGTCAGACGGGGCCAAACTCATTCCGATTAAAGCTGACTTTTGACTTTCGTAGACATCGCAATGATACTTAAAAAAAATGGTCGCCGTGTGTTCTTGGAAAATCTGGTCTTGTCCATGCACCAACGCAATAGAGCGTCGAATTCCCCCCCCCCCCCCTTCTACCCACCCCACCCCTTGTTCTCACCCCCCGCCCCCCCTCTCTCTCTCTCTCTCTCTCTCTCTCTCTCTCACACACACACACACACACACACACACACACACACACACACACACACACACACACACACATACAAACACTCTCTCTCTCTCCCTCGCTCTACGCCCCCCTCTCTATCTCTCTCTTTCTGCGTGCAGTACAGAACCTTTATTTCTTCCATTTCTTTGCAGCAACAACGAAGATAGCTGAAAAGTTCCCGTGTTAGATCCAATCAATTATATGTTGTAGCCGACACGAATTCAGGCTAGACCCGTAATGATTGATGTAAAATAGCAGTGATAGTTTATTTTTAAAATATGATAAATAAAAGTTGAACAAAATGTAAACGAGGTCATTATTGCAATAGTTTCTTTACCAATAGACATGAAGATAGCTATAGTAGCTTTCAGCGTTCACGCGATTTTACCAGTTGTGCCCCACCCATCAACTCCCACTCAACTTTTATATTTTGGACCAAATCGTGCAAATATGTCCTCGTCAATCTCACAATCCTCCATGGACAGCAGAAAATAATGTTGTGCCCCTTATTGAATCAAACTAAAAATGCAATGAGACGGATCAGCAAAAAAGTGACGTTATTTCGTTCTGCACGTGCCAGTTCAAAGTTGGCTAGTTTGTGGAGCAACGAGAACATTTTTTTTTTGCACCGCAGCAGCGTCAATATGGGTAAAAAACAATTTTCGTTTTTTCGGGTATTCTTTTTTTATTTTTCACTTTCAGATATCCAGGGCTAAGTTCATGTGCTTTCTGTACTGTATCCTAAATTTGACTATAAGCCAGTGTTGTAATTCACGAGGACAGGTGCAAAACTGATGCCTGAAACTATTCCTAGATACTTTATTGTCAGTTATATGAAGGAAAGTTCAACACATCACGCCTCCACATCCACTCCACACTTAACATTTTTTTTTATTAACACCTATGACATTTCGCCTGCAACGGATTATCATTCCATCATGTTCCCAGTGGTTCCTTTTTTAAACACCTTCTTACTCATGATCTTATTATGTGCACATATACACACACCAGCCATATTTTCCGCCCTTATGTGTACAAGGTACATGTACAATGTCTACCAATAATTAGTCTTTGTGAAAGAGTCCTGGATCGTTGCTTGGCAGGGGTGCGGATGGGACAGTGGTCTCCATAGAAACCAGCCTGTTTGTGACCGGGACAGTATAATTCGATTCAACGTCAAGCCTGAACTCATCAACATGTATCACTCTTGACTTTAAAGGGCCCATGTCATCAAAATATATGTTGACTTCTATTGATGCAACTTAATATGTATATAACAAAATCACTAAGTGTTCAATGGTCCTATATTTTAAAATATTTTTTCTTTATTTTTTCTCTGCACTGATAAGCCCCGCCTCCAAAATATCCTCCAACTCAAGATTCCCCCTGTCACATCATCAAAGGTAGAAATTAGCAGGATAATAGACACAATTTATGCACAAACTAAACATTGCAATTACTACCTGCAAGTGCTTATAATAGCATCACATAGCTAGCACATTTCTGACATAAGGAAACGATTATTCGCACATGAAAGGTTGTTCGATGGTATTGTATGAAGACATGTAATGCTCTTGTGGGCAGGTAGAGGTAGTCATTGCAATGTTTAATTTGTGCAAAAATCCTGTCTATTATCCTGCTAATTTCTACCTTTGACGATGTAACTGGGGGAATCTTTGAGTTGGAGGATATTTTGTAGGCGGGGCTTATCAGTGCTGAGAAAAAATAAAGAAAAATTATTTTAAAATATAGGACACATATTTCCATTGAACAGTTAGTGATTTTGTTATGTACATATTATGTCGCATCAACATAAGTCGACATTCTGTTTGATGACAGGGGACCTTTAAACAAAGAGGTGGGCTTCTTTTTTACCTTTATAGGAGAACAGAGGTTATGAGCACATTGCATGGCATATTCTCCTCAGTCGGTACATTTTATTTGATTTCATTAGAAATGGCTTGCAGGATGTTCAATGGTGACAGGTTGCAAAAGCCGTATTGCAAGAATATTTACATCCATTTTGCCCATTACAACAAACAAGAAGCAAAATCGCAAGAACACAATCATAAGTGGTCATGAAATAGAATTAATTGGAAAGGGGACCTGCAGCGTATAATAAAGAAAATGTTTGAGAATATGTAAAAATGGGGTCAGTTTAAAGACCAAGATAATAATTATAAGTGTAATATAAAATCAGACTCAAATTGGATATAAAGAATTGAATTGGTTATCCATGATATTTGCGCTAGCTGTCTTCATCACTGTCTTGTACAAGTGGCTATGTGCGTTCAGACGAGATAGCGTTTACAAAATGATCGCATACAACCAGAAGGAAGTCCAAAAGACATGCCATTTGGGAGTTCGTCCTTAACTACGCATTTCCTAGTATAATTTTACATGCACCGCCATAATGGCGCTCTTGTGTCCATGTACCACGTGTACTGCGGAACGAAATAACAACGTATTCAAGTCTTATAAGTGCTGAACTGTATTTTACGGGAAAACATGTCGTATATAACACCATTTAATGGAAAAAGGAGGCCCAGGAACCATCGAGCGACCGCGGTGTTTTCTGCAGCAACCGCATCTCGACTGGAATTGTAAACGGAACAGGGATAAGGAGACTGTCCCGTTTGATCGTTCAGATATCTCACCCCCTCCCTGTCACATGGAGTTCGAACATTGTGTAAAAAAAACACACCATCGTGTGAACGCATAAAATAACGAGAATGGTATGTCATTGCGTTTAAATCGCAAGCTGGGGAAACGCGCGCGCGCGTGTGTGTGTGTGGGGGGGGGGGGGGGGGGGGCGGTGGGTAGTGCTTACATTGTACATCGGATTCCTTCCTAATGTCATCCGTACGTTGTTGTTTTTTTTCTGTAAGACAATGGAAACATCAATGATCATGTTCAAGTATTAGGCCCAAATACTACACAGGCTCGTTACACAAAACTCGAGATGTATTCCTACTGAACAAAATACATTTGTTTGTTAGTATTTATTTTCACCATGCATAATAAACAATCACATTGAGAAGAACAGCGTATTACATCAAAATAGAATACATAGTAGGAACAAAGCGTAAACATAAATGTTTGAAGCGCAGAGTCCCTAGAATAACATAGTAGGTAATAAATTCGTTTCGTAAAACATGGATTGAAATAAAACATTCATGATTTCGTTTAATCGACAGAAATAAAAACAAATAAAATAAGAAAAAATGTTAATCGTGCCCTTATATCGTACTATACCTCCTTACTCTGTCATAAAAGCACAGAAACGCTTAAGTGTACCTCAAAAGCTATTATGATGAATATTTGGAGAGGAGTAATTCTTTCATATTCCTTTTAAATGATATAATAGTGCTACAATTTCGTATATGACATTCCAAATGTCAGGTCCTACATATCTAATTGATTTATGTGCTAAAGCAGTTCTTGGTGTAAACAAATGAAAATCAGAAGAATGTCTAGTTGGATAGTTATGAATGTCTCTATTTAAAGTGAAATCGTCACAAAATGATACAGGCAATTCGTTTTTGTTTAAGCGGTACATGAACACTGCAATTTGCATGAAATAAATATCAGTAATTTTCAATGTTTTTAGTCTAGAAAATAAAGGATCAGTATGATCAAAGTATCCAGACCCAGTACAGAGCCGTACGGCTCTCTTTTGCAGTCCTAAAATAGTATCAGTATTTGCTTTGCAATTTGCCCACTCTATGTTACAGTAAGAGATGCGAGAATGAATAAAAGAATTGTAAATAATAAGCAAAACACGAATCGGGACAAATGACCGCAGCTTGTACATTACACCGATATACCGAGACAAACTTCGGGAAAGGTCACGTACGTGCTCATGCCATTGTACATTGTCCATGATAGGCTTGGGATATCTTTTCGGAAACACACCTGCATCCCTATTTGCTTTGAACAAGTTTATGCACTTCCCACGTATTCATCGTTGCCGCTGGCCTATTCACGAGCTGTGCATGGGTTTGCAGAAAGGTGGCTGCAATTTTGGGACAAATAATATGGTAACCCTACCACACCCCTGCCCATTTTGCTTGTGACTTCAATGTCACCAAGCATTCAGAAGGGGATAGTTATGTAAAGTAAAGGCCTGGGAAGGCGAGATAAAAAAAAAATGGGGGCCCTACACAAATTAGGGGCGCGCCTAAGCGAAAACAGGGGGGGGGCTACAAGATGAGCTCTTGGAATGGGGGGGGGGGGCGGGGGCTCCTCGTAAATATTCGCAGAGTAGCTAAAATGAGCTCTTCCACCTCAACCTCTATTCCGTCGTTGTCACCTGAGTGAAATATAGATGTGATACATGCATGTAATGTGATCGCCATTCAACTTTAAACTTCTCCACTCTGTGTATACCAAGGAAAACCGGGGCGCCTGGATGCCAACTACTTCGTTCCACCAGACAAATCGAAAGAATACAAGATGTCTCTGTCAATTGAAACACAATTTCACCACAATTTATGTCATCAGCTCTGAGGAAGCAGGCAAGGCCGAGGTCAGAGGTCACGGGAGATGATTCGAGGATGGATTGGGGATGGCAGCGGGACAGACACGGGGTCAAGGTCTCTGACCTCTTGACGAGTAGGGGAGAAGAGTCGAAATCAGTAGGGAGGGTCTGACCATCTGGAGCGGGAAAATGATGAAGGTAGCCGAAAAGGTACGAGGCTGTGAGGATGCATGGACACAACCCAGTCTGTTAACAACTATGTCTGGTGACACAGACTACACCCTAATGACGTCGTAGCTCCTCTGGCTTCTTCCGCTCTCAGGAGCGAGGATGGGATTGGGGCATAGCCTGTGTTACCAGACATAGTTGTTAATTTTTGTGTCAATGCACCTCATAGCCTAGTACCTAGGCTAAGATGAGTGATGCTCCCCCTCCCCCCCCCCCCACCCCTCGCCCTTTATTGAACCAAAATACACGTGTACACCTTCATGACAGATCATTGCATCATCAATCTGAAAACACTGCGTGAAGTAGATGTGTTTTTCGAAGTTCAAGGCCGCGTGAACTTCGTCAATTTCCTGCTCTTATTTACATCATTTCTGTAGATACTGTTTTCTCAAATCTGCTTGAATGAACTTATTATCGCCTCCTCCCAAATGGAATTGTGTTATTGATGTCAAATAGATAGAAACCATTTGAGAACAGATTGGATGAGCAGAAAGTAGTGTCACCTGATCCCTTCTATGGCCCAATTTCAAAGAACTCATAAACGGGCTTCTTGAGGTTTTTGGTTTGTTTGTTTGTGTGTTTGTGGGTTGGGTATAAAGAGTATGGTATATATGGTATATATGGTAATATATACATGTATATGTGTGTGTGTGTGTGTGTGTGTGTGTGTGTGTGTGTGTGTGTGTGTGTGTGTGTGTGTGTGTGTGTATGTGTGTGTGGTTATGTTTGCTTGCATGCTCTCGGGTTAGGCCTAATGATTATTTCCGTTCATGGGGTAACTAAGAACACAACGAAAACGAGGGAATTGATATATAAAGTTTCTCTTTTTTCTATCAATTATTTCTTTTAGTTTCTTAATTACATTCTTCTCATCATGGTTCATCATTTTCGTGTTCTTCATAACAAAAAAAAAGTATCTTTCGCCGTCTTCATCCTCTTGCATGCACCATTTCGTTTTCTTTTATAACGCTAATTTCCCCAATTTCAGCGTAGTCAATTTTGGTCGCCATGCATCCTTTTCAAAAAAATTCAGCCAACATGATAATCTCTAGTGTCCAGGTCCGTGGTCCAAGCATGGATGGCCCTGTGATCCATTATATAACCGTGGACCCTACCGACCAGTGTCCTCTCCTGCCAATCAAAACCACCGCGATGCCTGCCTGCCTGCCCGCCCAGCCGGGAGGCATGGCCAAGCTGACTCAGGAAGTATCGAAGCACATGTATGTCCACCAGCAGACAGCAGGACGATATCTCGCCAAAAATAATGTTCTTGCTGTTGTTGTTGTTGTTTTTTCTGTCCGGTCCTTGACGCCCACCTACCTAGATCCAAGGCCACGCGGAGTCCTCGCTTTCCGTATGTATCCCATACGAGGCGTTCATGTAAAGTCCTCAGCTCTCACGTACATGACCAGAGCGCCTGACTGACTACCCGACAAAACAAAACAAAACAAAACAAAAAAGACCGAAAAGCGGCGTTTAATTTTCAGAGTCCAAAAGGCCTTTTTTTTTCCGGTAAAAGGTATTGACCCCCTTGTCCTGACACAAGAATGCGACTAATCTATATCAACTTCCCTACGTATCAAACTGGTTTCGAATCCATTATTATGTTTGACAGGTTGATCAAGAACTTTCTACATATCACCAACACCTGCCTGATTATAGCTACCACGCAGCTATAATGATGGTAATGCAGTGCGTTATTTTCAAGGTTTGATTGCAACTGTACCATCTTTATGCATAAAATGTTCACCGATGTTTATTTTAAAATGCTAATTTGTATTGAATGTGAAAATGATGATTACTATGAAATTGAAAAATATGAAAACTAAGGTGAGTGTGTGTGGATGCGCGAAATTTGAACATTTAAAAATGCGTTACTGTTACTGTTAAAGCATTGAAGATGACCGTTTAAAACGTTTTAACAATTATGCAATTTGAAATCATACAAAGTCCAAGTTGAAAATGATAGGGGTAAGCAACAATCTCTGTGCATTATTTAAAAAGATAGACCACCATAATATTAAGTTGGTTTCAATCAAAGCAGAACTACGATAGAAACATATAAGTGAAGGTTTGACGAAAATCCGTCAAACAATAAGAAAGTTATGATCTCTTGAAATGCCAAACTTGTGACGTCATGCACGTGCGAGGTGCTCTCCCAAATGTTGTGTGCTGTATGATTCCATAAATGGTTCTTTTTCTGTTTTTAACAACGGAATAAACTTTTTTCATAGAGGCATGTGTGTAAAAAAAACGCGTGTCTAATGATGTATCAACTGCACAGGTAATAGAAATGCACATTTTCTTGAGTAAATATATATTTTCAACCAAAATATGTGCATAACATATAGGAGAGCACCGCGTGACGTCACAAAATTAAAACCTTAAAAGATTATACCTCTCTTATCCTTTGACGGATTTTCATCAAACCTCCAACAATATCTTTATTTCATGTGTCTGCTTTTATTGAAAGAAACCTCATGGTGAACTATCCCTTTAACGTAAGTCTATCCCGGTATGCTGCGCTGCCGAAATAGAACAATGGACCATGCAATCAAGAGGTCTATGCGTCCAAATAATGTTTGAAGTCATAAACATCAGTTTAAATCGATATGTACTTTAGTAGTTCGTGATTTATAATGTTTCCACGTGGTTTCCATGCATGCAAGCATCTCCCTTACCTCGTCATGAAAAACGACTGCCGTCCTCAGCAACTTACGAACTCGAGTTTAGACCCATGCCCGAGGCAAAGTAGCACCCCCCCCCCCCCCCCACACCGACAATCGATTTTACAGACGACTCCTGAACTTGACGTTGCAGGTTCAAATCACGTTTAAAGGAGTACCCGATGTGGTTCAAGATTTTACAACACCGAGGGGTGGATGAATACTGTCATTGACCTGTGATAACTCCAAATGGCTATGCACGTTGCAGAATTGCTTGAGAGCATTACTTCTCATTTTAGACAATGTGTTGTAAATCTGTTCCACCTAGAAAAATTACATCGATTTTTAACTTTTGCACCGTATCACCGGTTATATGGATAGCCTTATGTTGATATGTTGTCATTTCTTATGTTTCTTCTCTAATATTTTGTATATTCCTTAATTATGTAGTCTGTTCTTTTATGCACTTGAGACATGGAATAATGGCTTTGTGTGATGCGTTATACAAACATTTTATATCATTACCATGCCCTGTAAAGTTGCACTTGTATCTTTCTATCTTGCCTATTTCTCCCCACTGCTGAAGGAAGGCCTCCTCCTCATTTTTCCATTTTGATCTATCTTGTGCCGTTCGTTTCCATGTCACACTACCATATTCTCTAATATCATATATCTTATCATCTTTTACCCCAAATCTCTTTGACGTACCACTTTAAATACATTTAAAATGTTATGATATTTACTGCATGCAATTGCAAATGAATTTGTAATTTTCGTTAAGCCATGCTCTATTATGATTAGTAATAAATGATACGGAATGCCTTTAATGAACGTGACTTCTCTGTGCATATGTTTGTTGCGAAGGGGTGTCTTCCGTCGCCTTCCTTCCTCCTTTTCTCTGTGCGTGTGAGAATGACCTAGCCATGGAGTTCACGCTTGAAACCGATTAACAGGCTGCTAAGTCCTACCACCTGTCGCTCCAATACCCCCACAGAAATGACGGCAGGTGATCAAAGACAGGCCTCCCATTTGCAAAAACCTAGGCTGTGAGGTGTATGGACACAACCCAGTCTGTTAACAACCATGTCTGGTAACACAGACTATGTCCCAACCCCATCCTTGCCCCTCCTCTTGAAGACCTAGGCTAGCAAAAAACATGAATCTCGGCAGGAATCAGCAGTATACCCTACCGATAACATTTCACAGTCACAGCCTTACGCAATTTTTTTTCAGGAAAAGTGGAAACTATCACTAAGTGAAACCTAGCGGCCATAGCTTACATTCACAGTCGTATTGTCCATGTCGGTGCCCGATCAGCCGCGCACCGCGGGTATGCTCCCATTGAACGCATGCACTGTGGAGCGGACACGCGCGGACAGCGGTCTCCGGTCTCAAGGCTATTTCAGACGACTCGCTCAAAGCCTTCTCAAAATAGATTAGTTTCCCAGTTCCAGTTTTTGCAGTTCTACTGATTATTGGGAGGGTAATTCTTATCTTTAAATTTAGGGTATAACTCTTTTGCAGATCAGAAAAATTGTGTAAAAAGTTAAAAGCCACGAAAAATAAAAGAAAATATTGTGTTTGAGCTTCCCTAACATACGAACTTCAAGAGGAATTATTCATCGCTAGATCCCAAGTAGGTTTTTAGCGGTCGTTCAAAACCTCAGCGGTTTTTGTACTATAGCCCAGAGATTGGAGACCGCTCTCGCGCACATCACCCTTTTGCTATGCATACTGCTGATCCATGCCTAGTTTCAAAATGGCTTCCCTACCTCTAAAAACACCTGGCTACAATTATGAACTTAATTTTTTAAAATTGATCTTGTGGGCTGATAAGTAGGCATATATTAAACACCAGTTTCTCGTTTGCCTGTAATTGTTCCCATCATGTGAGTTTCTAGCCGAAATTGGGTCGGCAACGATCGAGGACAACATTTTGAGGTCAGTAGCTTGTTGCGGGTTAACGATTATATCCATTATTACGAGAGGATCGTTATTGATTTTGTAGCGCAACTTGCCCTTTCAAGGGAGGCATACTTTCATCATGTCCACAGGGGAACTAATGTTCTGGAGGTGCCCTTTTTTAATCTCAAGAGGGGGCACATTTATAAAGATGGGTGATTTCATTGATCTCTATGCTACCACCCCTCGCCCTCCCTCCCACTTGCGCACGCACACACAGACACAGACACACACTTCCATGCCCATTTACTCTATTTGCATGAAGCTTTCTCGATCAATGTGTATCTCCTATGCCAGCCAGTCTCACATTTTGATGATATCACAGTTGATGTTTTCAAACATCCACCCCTCCCATTTGTATACACTTCCTACACCAACAAACAAACCAGCACGACGTATTTAAATATAGCAATATCAATATAATCTATATTCTGGATTTTAATGTGAAACTTGAATATACAGCGGTCCAACCCAACGAAAATCTCATAAATCTATCGAAAGCAGTGTTTCATTTCTCGTCATAATGGAAAAGGAAATTAAATTGCACTCCAATATCGATAAATTGCTCTGACACTTTCCAGTCACGCCTCTCTCGCATATGTATAAACTAGTTTTCGCCAAGATTTAGGCCTATATGTATTTTTTTCCATTTTATATATATGGATTTGCAGTTTGAATTCGGAAAGAGAAAAACACAGGTTCCTCAGGGTTTTCATGTCAGACGAGCAAAATAAAAGTAAATAGCATAATTCAGTGGGCAAAAAGAGAATGACATTAAAAATAATAATCGGAGAGGGAGCGAGAGAGAGAGAGAGAGAGAGAGAGAGAGAGAGAGAGAGAGAGAGAGGTGGGGGAGACAGAGGGTAGTAAAGAAGGAGAGCGATGGGGTGGGGGTGGGGAAGAGAGGGAAAAGAGAGCAAATAGGAGAGGATGGTGCGAGTGAGGAAGAGATGGAATAGCATGTGTCCGACGACCAATACTTTTTTTTTGCCGAACTCTATGAGTACCATAACTACGTTTTTGCAATTTGACACAATAGAACAGAGGTACATCACGTACATACAAATTCCTAAATGTTCGTGTCCCTTCGCTCTCGCACGGTCATTATTTGTTCCTCCGCATGTTCCATATAACACTATACTTCTTGAGGATTTTCGTTCGAATTCTAGCGCAAAAGAAGAACAACCTCCTGATTCTCCTTCGTCATACCAACCCTAATTGTTACCAGTCGACGCGTAGCGAACTTGAACGATGCCAGTGGTTTTACCACTACCGATGTCTCTTTCCTTGACATAGTATTTTGGTATTAACCTCTCTACAAACATTGATTTGTGCGTGATTGAATCAAGCAAATTACATTAGTCAAGTGTACTTCTCGGCGTAACCTGCTCGGGTTGCATTTTTAACCTTCCTTTTTTTTCTTCAGTCGTTGGCTCGTTGTACCATGATAATAGGCTTAGTTTGCAGAGACAAACCCTAATGCGTCAGCCAGTACAGTCGCTCCAGACCAATAAGTCTGAAACGACGGAGACTAGTTCTCCAATGTGTATATGCATCATGCGACAACTGGCAAGGCAGGTACTAGTCTATCACGTATCTTTTAGACACCTGTTTTGAATTAGTGTCCCGACTCGGACTGTTCCTACAGACTACATGTAAATGATTACACGGCGCTTGCAAAGTTGCGACCATGCTGGATAAATGCCTAACTCTAGCACACTCAGCTTGGTATAGCGTGAGCGGGCCGCAGTTCGGCGATTTCTTCGGGTAGCCGAACGTGGAATTTACCCATGAACTAAATCTCATTAACCCTGTCAGTCTCATGAGCAGATATCTGTGTTGTGATTAACATGGGGATTTCATTGTTAGTTACTGAGGTTAAAATCGTGGAGAAAAAAACGATTGATTTTTACGCATGTTAGGGGGATCACTAGATTCAATTGAATTGAAGGGAAGAAACCAAGTACAAAAAATGTGCCACTTTCATATAGAATCACCGCATCACCACAATTATTTTCGACATCGTCATCACTATCAATCCCTTCACGAACGAAAGAAGCGAAGCTTTCTGTTCGTGGACGTGTAAGGAATATAATGTGTGACAGCATGACATGTCCTTGCAACAGCTATAAAACCGCTACGATCTTTATTTGCGAGAGATAACTCCCCGGGAACAGCGAAAACATAGTGGTATGCATAAGTATGTGGTGATAAAGGGAGGATTGAACTACCACGCCTCGCTACAAGGATGCTTCTCTCTCTCTCTCTCTCTCTCTCTCTCTCTCTCTCTCTCTCTCTCTCCCACTCTCTCTCTCCCTCCCCCTCTCTCCCTCTTTCTCTCCCCTCTCTCTCTTTATCTCTCTCTCTCTTTCCCTCTCCCCCACACTCTCTCTCTCTCTCTCTCTCTCTCTCTCTCTCTCTCTCTCTCTCTTGTCCCTTTTTTATGCCACCGTTTTTGTTTGTGCCTTTTGTATGGCTGTCTGTATCTCCATCTTTGTACCCTTTTTTTTCTCTGTGTGTCTCTGCTCTACCCCCTCCCCACCCCCCCCCCCCCCAACCCCACACCCATCTCTCTCAAAAACATCGCCATCTGGTTGTTTTCTGCTGTTCTGGTAATAGGTGCCCAGGGTCGCCAGGACCAGGGCTGTCTGTTTATGTGTCTTTTGTCTGCCTCGCGTAGTCTCGAATATCAGGTACGTTTATATTTATTCACATCAGGCAGCAAAATTCCGCTACATGTATTTAATATGAAGTTTATTTAGAAATAACATTTCAATCAAGCTGAAATCAAATAAGTTGGTTGATTCAGCTTACACAAGTGCGTACTAGTCCTCATGCTTGTAAAGGAGGGGCAGACTTGAATTCAGGCGTTAAGTTTTGAAACGATTAGAACAGTAAGGGTTGGTAAAATAACCAACATTCTGTCTGGAATTGAGACTAACTGAAGAGTCTCGCGTTGGTCATCTCTGCTGACTATTCCACTTTCTTTAGTTGGGACCATGGGGGGCGGACTGGTGCCTAAACCTTGCCGTCTTAGCATAAAGATAGCATAAAGATACTTCCTTCTAATTCTTGCTGACTAAGTATTCCCTTTGTACAGTTTGATTATCCGAATCACGCGGTTCATTCTCCTCTGTCTTCTTTTTGTTCTCCTTCTCATTTTGCTTCCCCCTTCCCCTCCTCTTACACCTTCTCCTCCCCCCCCCCCTCCATCCCCACTCCTCCTTCTCCATATCCCCTTTTGCCTCCTCCCATAGCTCCTTCTCACGTCCACTTGCCGTTTGAGTGCATAAACATGCAAAGCTCTTGACATGTCTCATTAAAGAGTTATGACCGCTGATTTACCAGCTGTTAAAAATTAATCAATTGTTCGTTGGAAAACAAATCAATGGTCTATGAAGTCAGCCACGCCGATAACATTGGTGACAAATAAATCAACAGATGGCGCTATTTCACAGGAGGACTTGAAGAAAAGCAGTCTATGTAATGACAAACATTTTGTAGATGGTGTAAAAAACAAAATGTCTCAAATAAAGAGAATATGGCGAGGTCAGATAAATAGTAAGCATAGATTCCGGTAATTCATGAAAATGAAGTTAAGGAAATATAATGGAATTTTCTTGTGAAAAGGCAAAACTTAGAAGATCTCATTTTGGAAAACTTTAAAAAAAAATCAAAGATTCAGAACATAGATTAATGATTAATTTGAATGATACTATTCAGTAAGAAATTGACGTGAAAAATAGGAATTGGAGAAATTGTTCGATTACTCTCATCAAGGGTTAAAAGTCCGTTCGAGAACAGAATGGTCTGAAGAAGGAGAAAGAAATTTTGAACAACTACTGAAGTCAAATAAAAGAAAAGTGTGATTAAGGAGATTTATAATGAAAATAAAAAATAGTAAGGGATAGCAAAAGGATTTTGAAGATTATCAGGAAGTTTTATGTCGATTTATATGCATGCAAAAGTGTTTAAATTACAGAGAATATAGAAATATATTCTTTAATGAACTTCCCAAGTTAAGTAAAGAAAATAAAGAGTCATGTGAAGGCAAAAGTAAAATTTGAAGAATGCTATCGAGCCGTTAAAGAAATGAAATGGAATAAGTTACCTGTTAATGATGGGTTTACTGCCGAGTCCTATTTTATGTTTTGGCCAGATGTAGGTAAGTTCATCGTGGAGGGCTTCAATGAAGGATTTGACACAAAAATGTTATCCACTTCACCAAGACAAGGGGTAATTACACTCATTGAGAAGGAAGAAAAATATATTTTGGACATGAAAAATTATCGGCCGATAACTCTCTTAAATGTAGATTAACAAATATTATCAAAAGTATTAGCCAAAAGAGTTAAGAAGGTCTTAGGAGACATTACAATCAGGTTGGATATGTGAAAGATCGCAATATTGTGGAGGCTATGCGGCTAATAGATGACATATTTTTTCAATCATTGTATCAACCAAAATGAATTTTAGTAGCAGTAGATTTCGAAAAGGCATTTCACTGGAGGCAGAAATACAACATTGTCACAATGTACAGATTTATTTATTTTTTGAAAACGTTTCATTTTATTTTGTGTAGATGTCACAAATAGAGAATATTTGATATGTGAGTATTGTTTTATTGATACTACGTGTATGCATCGCTTACATCACATAGGGGTAAGACGTATCCCCAAATGTATTTCTCAAGTTCATGTGTGAAATGCTTGTTATCATGTGAATAAGCCGTTTTCGTTAAGTATTCACGACTTTCCATCCTAAATATGTAATGACGTGTTCTTACATTCACATGTTTTGTGATTCAGTTTCAATGGTTGAACGCACAGTGCCTGGTTCACACACAAAAACAAATTAACATATTCTACCCAGTCATAAATTTTTTTGTAAAACTGTGGTCGGGGAAGAACGTGTAACTTTCACCAAATAAATTAAAGAATACGACTCTAGTTCGTTCATAAACGGTTCTCAGTACATTCGCCTCGTCCTTTTCCCGTCTGAAGTTCGTTGGTGTCCAAGTTTAGACCGGGCAAACAGCAACATCACTCTGCAGGAAAGAAGGAATGTGCTGGATATCATTTGTTTGCACATGTACTGCAATTAATGCCTGACCGCCCAACGTCTAAACCGCGTCCCGAGGCGGATCAAAGTACGGCGATATGTTGTCAGTCAGTCTAATTGAAGAACTGGATAGCAGCCTGACAATTTTAGTTCGTCTGGAGCGCCCTTAACCCTATATAGCCCGGGCTATTTTGAAATCGCCAGCCCCCTCTTAGATCTCGACTGTTGATCGCGCGATCGCGACGAAAATTGGCACGTACGTCACCGATGACGTAATCTCCACAATTCAATTGTCAATTGCATTAAAATTATTCAAATTTATTTTCAATTAATTAATTATGCTAATTAAATGCATAAAAACCATAATTTCAGTCCAGATACTCTTCTTAGGATTATTATCAAATTAGGATTTTAAAAAAATGGCAATATCAATTTTTTTCTCATGTATTTTTTTTAAATTTCTTATGTATTTCTTTGTTTTTTCGACTTTATGTTTTTTATTTTTTTTTTTCTGTGAAAATCATTAGCAACATTATTTCGGTCATAAATAACATGAAATCTATTGTTTTTCATCAGTAAAAATAAAAATAATGATACATTTAAGAATTTTGGCTAGATACAGAATTTGCATTGGATTTTGTTCATGAAATCACGTTTTTGAGCAATTTTTGGTCTGAAATGCACGTAAAAATTGTAACGTAACTTCGGAACCGCTTACCCTCGCGTAGCAAATTTGATCTTAAAAGTTGCGTGAGACTTGAAGGAAAAAAGTCATGAAACGTCGCGGCGTGATCTTTTCGCGTTACAAATTTATCGCGAAAAATGTCGAGGGGGGGGGGGGACTGTTTTTGCCCCCCCCCCCCCCCCCCCGGGCTAGATAGGGTTAAATTATGAACCTCGTTATGAACATCGTAGAAAGACCGTACGATGTCGGCACGAGGTCCATCGCGTTTACATACAGTTTGAGCCCGTATACTTTCAACACCATTTTAAAGAACGTAGTGAGAACTAGTATGGTGTGACCGTGGTGAAACACCCAGTCACTAGTTTGTTGTGACTGGGGTATTATTTGTTGTTTCTCGGGCAAACCTCGGACAAGCTTTGGGCTTTCCATTAGTAACGTGATGTTTGAACGGCGTACATAAAATGTGTGTATATTATGAAAATGGTCTATTTATTAATTTGTGATTTCATTGGAGAAGACTTGCTTTTGAGTTTACTTATGCTATTACAAATAGCGTTATTATTTACTTCGATCATTGAATCAGTCCCAATATCATAATATTTCAGTAAGCCATGAATATGACATAAAGCCAGACCAACAATCAACAAGTGAGTTTCTTCACAGGGGCATGTGCGATTATTTTCACCAGTCCATTACGTCATGCCTATAAAGGCGCAATATGCTTTATATTTGTCATCTTTTTGTTTTCTTCTTCCGCAATCTCCCTTTATGTGCGTCTGTGTGTGTGTGTGTGTGTGTGTGTGTGTGTGTGTGTGTGTGTGTGTGTGTGTGTCACAGCCACCCCCTCTCCCTTTCTCTCTCTTTCTTTCTTGCTATTTCTATACCTCTTTTATATTCTCTCTCTCCGTTTATTCATCGTACCCGTTTCTCTCTCTCTCTCTCTCTCTCTCTCTCTCTCTCTCCTCTCTCTCTCTTTCTCTCTCTCTCTCTCTCTCTCTCTCTCTCTCTCTCTCTCTCTCTCTCTCTCTACTTATTCGAAGCATATTATAGTATCACATAGGACAAGGAAAGGCAAATATCATCAATCCTATCTCACTATCCTCTCCTCATGGGAGATGCATGAGACATTTCATCAGATTACCGAATTCTTTTATGAATAACGGATAAGGAGCAATCAAGAATTGTTACTCGGTTTCCTTTTCAAGTCTCATTTTCCTTTGTCCAAAGATTTCTTCAACCCTTTACAACTTTAACACATGGCTGAGGAAATCAGCTGAAAACGCAGTCATGTCACTACCCGCAAACCGTAGTGCGCCAGCTATTGGGCATTATAATTTAGCCACCCACTCGCCACCGACAAATCTACAGTATTCCGTAAACAATCACTTTTTTTAAATTATAAATAATTGATAAAGTATTGTGTAGGTATTTATCTTCATGATAATATGCAGATATGTCAGGGATATGTGTTTGAGTATTTGTGGATATATACGCTTACACATTTTTTTATACCTTAAACATTTGTATGAATTGTGATATCTAATAAATATGATTACACAATTTGAACCTCCCAAAATGAAAGAGAATCACGATTTTTGATCAACGTTATTGCCTTCATTCATGGTATAAACAGTGTCAAAAAGCAACATAATCGACATGCAAGTTACGGAAGAAGATGGTCAAAAACAAAGATCTCCAATATCTCAATACCCAGTCGTCCAGTTTCTCTTCCCACAATACATATCACCCTATCACGCGTCCAGACACGATTATGCAACAACTGGATTGTTTTAATGTCGAAATGTGGGCATTCCCAATACGTGTAAATAGGAAGGAAAAAGTAGAGGAAGCAGAAGAAGAAGAAGAAGAAGAAGAAGAAGAAGAAGAAGAAGAAGAAGAAGAAGAAGAAGGAAAAGAAGAAGAAGAAGAAGAAGAAGAAGAAGAAGAAGAAGAAGAAGAAGAAGAAGACGAACGACGAACACAACAAGAGCAACAATACAAAATAATGAAAAGAAAAAGAAGGAAATGAAAAGGAATAGAAGAAAAGAGAAGAAGAGAACAAAAAAGAGATTGAAGATGAAGATGACAAAACAAGAACAGGCGAAGAAAGAGGGGGAGGCTAAATGCATGGCCTTGAACCAATTTTATCTATCTCTTTTGGCAGGGAAGCCAAATCCTGGCGAGACAGACCTCAAAAAGATGAACACGAAACACCGGACCATTAAAAACAGGAAGAAACCTCTCCACATATCCTGAGATAGGCCCATCACGAGTAAAACACTATTGTATTGTCGTCAGATTTCGAAATTTTGATCTGAAGAGGGAAAATCCCTCTAAGGCCCGGTCCCACTGCACTTGCAGAGGATGGAAAACGTAAACAAATCTTGCCATCCGTTGGAAAACGCTATGCATCCGTTGTGTACTCACTGCATATGTGTTTCATATGTACAATCAGGGAGGTGTTACGAAGGAGTAGAAACTCGAGCATAATATATTCAAACATCTGTGTGGGTTCTAAAGCGTGCTCATGAATGTCAAAAGCATTCCATAATCATGGCAATGCTTTGATGTTCCATGTGCCGAGCCGACATTTAGCTGATGTCAACTTGAAAAGAAATTTCTTTAATTTTCCATTTATTAGTAGACGTTTTGTTTTTGATAAATTCGTTTGCAAACTATAAGGAAGTTAACGGCAGATAATGATAGATCCTAATACTTTGTTTTTGTTTCGAAAAGTATTGAGGAATCATTAAAAATCGGACATATAAGCTATTTGTATTACTTACAAAATCGACCAATTTCTTCACTTTCCGACAACTTGTGCATTTGGGGGATTCAACCACTCTCAAAATGATATATTAAGCTGTGTATTATCATTAACGGCGTTTGTGTGTGTTTGCGTGAAACAGAGATATTTCACTTGAAAAACTTGTTTATTTGTGTTTGCTGATACCTGTTATGCTCAAGGAAGTATTAATGCCATTAACAGAACGGGGCAAGCAAAATGAGACTGTACATTTCTTTTGTTCTCTCTGAGAAGCCGTTGCCACACAATCATGCTCATAATTGTTCAAACACCTGAACAGCACCTGTTGAAAACACATAACTTTTCAGCGGCTTGGCACATGGGTTCAAAGGAAGAAAGTTGCTTCATATCCTGCCATAACACATCCCTGGTACAATCTATTCATCGAGCAGCCGTCCACTGTGAATCCATCCACGCAAAAAGTTTTAAGCTGCACAAAACTTTTAGAACAGATAGAACGGATGAACTTTCTAACGAGTAACGTTAACGTCTACGTCTCTGAGAATATAGATATCGGTACGTGGCGGCAGTCTAGACTTCATACCGCTAGGTAGTGACCAGGGACGTGTTATGGAAGGATATAAAGCAACTTTCTTCCTTTGAACCCATGTGCCAAGCCGCTGAAAAGTTATGTGTTCTCAACAGGTGCTGTTCAGGTGTTTGAACAATTATGAATATGATTGTGTGGCAACGGCTTCTCGGAGAGGACAAAGGAAATTTACAGTCTCATTTCGCTTGTCCCGTTCTGTTAATACTTCCATGAGCATAACAGGTATCAGCAAACACAAATAAACAAGTTTTTCAAGTGAAATATCTCTGTTTCACGCAAACACACACAAACGCCGTTAATGATAATACACAGCTTAATATATCATTTTGAGAGTGGTTGAATCCCCCAGATGCACAAGTTGTCGGAAAGTGAAGAAATTGGCCAATTTTGTAAGTAATAAAAATAGCTTATATGTCCGATTTTTAATGATTCCTCAATACTTTTCGAAACAAAAGCAGAGTAAAGGATCTGTCATTATCTGCCGTTAACTTCCTTAAAGCAGAGAGGTGTAAGGAATGGAGTCAGCACGAAGTGTAATTTATTCCTACAGCAGTCGTGTGCATTGATGTCACAATGGAATAGTTTACGCGTTTGGCTCTTTGATCGAGGGAGATCCGCCGCCAAACAAGCATGACAAAATGTAGGATGCATTTTGAGGAATATATATTCTGTATGCGCAGAAGATTTCAGAACCACTACATGAACTAAAGTGCATGTGCAGTAGTATTACATCTTATAAAGATACGATTCTGTGAATTTCAGATTATATTGTTGCTTCGTTTTTGTGATAAAATGAGAATACTGTAGAAAATATGCCAGAGAAATGCCTCCATATCACACATTTCCGAATCATATTTCCTTAAAAATATCTTGTAAATCGTTTATTGAGTGTTTCATCTTTCATGGAAACAACCTCAATTTCGTGTGCGGAGGTGTCCGAAAAAGTTACGGACCAAATTCTTTCTATAATTTTTTCAAAGTTTCCCTTCGCTTACCCCAAAACTAATTCACAGTGTGTGTAAAAAGATCAGCAACGAGCTCCCAGCGAAGGCTGAACGGTTGGCATACTTCTCAAAACAGATTTTCTTTTGTTATTCAGAGGAAGGCACTACCTAATTAGAAATACAGCTAGTTGTTTAAAACACCTGAATGTCTTGGATTTTTATGAGGCGGCGGACCTCATAGATCAAAGGAAGTCAATCCGAGCGCAGTCCATCCATGATAGGTCCATGCTTAAAGTTTGCAAACAAATTTGTCAAAAACAAAACGTCTACAGACAAATGGGAAATTAAAGAAATTTCTTTTCAAGTTGACATCAGCTAAATGTCGGCACGGCACATGGAACATCAAAGCATTGTCATGATTATGGAATGCTTTTGGCATTCATGAGCACGCTTTAGAACCCATACAGATGTTTGAATATATTATGCTCGAGTTTCTACTCCTTCGTAACACCTCCCTGGTAGTGACAGGGTTGGCTTGATCTTAGCAGGGATGTGTTATGGAAGGATATGAAACAACTTTCTTTCTTTGAACCCATGAGTGGCACCGCCGAAAAAAAGTCTTCTCAGCATGTGCTTTTCAGGTGTTTTAATAATAACGAACATGATTGTGTAGCAACGGTTTCTCAGATATAACAAAAGACATGTAGAGTCTCATTTCGCTTGTCCAGGTCTGTTGGCTTGCATCAATACTTTTGTGAGGAAAAGAGATTTCAGCGAACAAAAATAAAGAGTTTTTTTTCCACTGAATTATCTCAGATGCACGCAAATGCACGCAAACTCTGTTAATGAAAATGAACAGCTTAAGATATAAGTTTGATGATGATTGACTCCCACATTTAAGTGAAATTTGTTAATTGTGTAAGTAAGAATATCATCTTATATCTCCGTTTGTCCATCATTCAACAATTATTTAGAATAAAACCGAGTAATGGTTGGATTGCTTAGACTAGCCCTCTGAACTACGGAATACTCGAATGATACTCAACATTTTGAAATATTTGTTAACCTTTTTCATGAATCTCGCCTTCAATGGATTGATGTTAAACAAGCAAACCCCTGGGGCCTGTTTCTGCATTAAAATGCCAGCGACATCTCATTTAGAACTCACGTTAGCGCTAATGATGCTTAACCGATTCTCGAAGAGAACGCTAAGTCGGATATCAGTGACATATCTCGTGTATCGATACCGAATCGGAATTTTCAGACAAATTGGTAGCCTTTCGCTCGAAACTCCACAATAATTGATAAAATATCAGGCTGAAATAATTATGATTTTGTTAAATATTGAGCGAAGTATTGTTTAAAACGCTGAATAGTATATGACTTGATGTATAACGCACTATTTTCATGAAGATTGTCCTATCAATCTCTCATTTTCTTCTGTTAAATCAGTTCATCGATTTTCTTTAATGCTTTCCATTTTGGTCATATTTGTGTTGAAAGATACCATGTAAACATGCCAAACATGCCATTCTTTAAAAAAAATGTCTGAACATTGAAGAGAGGGGGTATCACATGCCTGTCATGATATTCACAACTGATGCAAAAATCTTAATCACACGTAGACTTAATTATTGAAATATAAATAAGCGATTAATCTGACAGCGTAGACTTAATTATTCAGAATATAAATAAGCGAAGCACAAGTGAATTTTCAACATTAAACAGTGTTAAAAATGTTGGATTGCTTAGACTAGCCCTCTGATCTATGGAATGCTCGAATGACCCTCAACATTTTGAAA
>CAVLGW020000249.1:0-21653 GCA_963669155.1 Arbacia lixula
TATTGTCCATGCAGCTATAGCTGACTTTCAGCGTGTTTCTGTTGCAGATCTTGTGGAGCTGGTGTTCTTTTGGGAAGTGCTGCTCCACAAGGGCTAGGAACTTTCTGCCGATGTTCGTCCTAACATGCTTGCTGTAGGGTGGGTTGAACCATGTTATGTTTCGTTTTCTTTGACGTTGGGATTCTTTACTGCCACTTGTTGAATGTTTAGGTGAGTATACCAGCTTGGGCTTGTGTCCAGCATCTTGAAGTGCTTTCTCGTAGTCTGGTTTTGCACTGTTGAAGATATTTTCGCTACTGGAAATGTTGGACAGGCGGGTTTGGATGGACTAGCTGCGGTATTTTCTTGGTGACTTCCGGCGGATGATTCGATTCGGCATGTACATATAGGTGGGAGTCTCCTGGTTTTGCATAAGGTCTGAACTCTTTCTTGGAGAGGTCGAATGTCACATCAAGAAAGTCGACAATGGTTGCATTAGCATTGGCTGTGATCGAAAGACCGAACTCCTTGAATTTCTTGCAGAGGTCCTTCTTTATGTTCTCGGCTGCTCTAGGGCATGCATGGACAATCGCCAGGCCATCGTCTCGGTATAGGCCAATGTTTGTTCTAGGGATTATGTTGCTGATTTCCGCCAGTATGTATGCGCCTACCAGTTCGCATGTCTCGGCACCGTCATACGAGCCCATGGTAACGTCGAAGAGGCCCTCAGCGTTCGCTTTCTGCCAGGTCTCGTTTTTGTGGAAGAGGAGGGTGTTCTTGGCATGGAGGATGATCTCTTCCTCCGTTGGTGTTATCACGGTGAATGCTTTGGCATATCTTATGGCCTTAGTCAGTGACTTCCGGCTGATTGATGGGTAGAAATTGACGACGTCAAATGACAGGAATGTGGACCTGGGTCTTGTTGGTGTTCCCTTGAACCATTCTATCACTGCTGTGGTGCTTTTCCATTGATGGACCTTCGTTGCTTCACGTACCTTGTCATTGATTCTCTGTAACACCTTCTTGGAGATTATACCAATTTCACTCTTGCTTGGGTTAATGAGCCTGCACGTTGGGTGGTTCCGGAAATTCTCTTTGTGGTCTTTGAGGGTGACGTATGCTGACTTCGGGGCGAGCACCTGGATCCTGTCGGATAGCTTGAGGCTGTCTGCAATCACTTTGGCCTCTGTGTTCGTGTTATGCTCAGCTTGTTGGTCTGACCTCTTGTATGCTGCGGTGACGTTGTCCTTCATCAACTTGTCGTATTCCTGAGGAGCGACCGAGTAGTAGTTGTTTGTTTTGTCTGCAGGTACCAGGATATTTCTTTCGTTGCGTATCCTTTTCAGGTCTTCCTTGAGTCTACTCTGGAGTGGTGAGCTGACTTTGCGGAATCTGGTATCTTCAATTAATTTGAGCAGGTCATCCTCGAAGGGCTTCAATTGAGGTATGAATGGTGGGGACTTAGGGCTTCTGAATCCATAAGTTTCTTTGCGGTTTGGCTCCGATTGAGGGTTTAAGAAGAAGAACGCCCGCCATCGTAGTCTTTTCGCAAATTCCTCAACTTTCTGTATATATATGTATATATATATATATGTTACACAATATATAATACCATTTTATATAAAGATGTACATAAGATTACTCAAGAAAACCTAGCAAAAGAGGAAGGAACTAGAGCACGCGTTGCAGATTGCTATGCGAGAAAGAGTAGCCAAACCAGTTTTAACAGCATGGTAGCTCGTTAAAGAATCAACTTTGGCCTCATCACTGTTAGAGCAAATGAGGCTCGATGATCATGAGCGTCACATGTCTTCACATAACACCATCTAACAACATTTCACGTGGGAATAATCGTTTCCTTGTGTCAGACATGTGCTAGCTATGCCAAGGAAAAAAAAATGCATTATATAAACATGTGATGCTATTATAAGCACTTGCAGGTAGTCATTGCAATGTTTAGTTTGTGCATAAATTTTGTCTATTATGTTGCTAATTTCTACCTTTGATTCACAGGGGGAATCTCGAGTTGGGGGATATTTTGAAGGCGGGGCTTATCAGTGCTCAGAAAAATGAAATTATAGAAAAAACACTTATTTCTATTGAACAGTTAATATTTTTTTAATATTCATATTAAGTTGCATCAAATTAAGTCAATATACATTTTCATGTCATAGGACCTTTCATTCTAGCAGAAAATAAGTTGACATCTGTGATGCACAATGGCCATTGTTCTGAATTAATTATTTCATGCACACACATGTTTAGATCCCAATGTATGTAAATCTTATTCACATAGTTCAAACAATATGTTACCAATGGGAACCCCAAAGCTTGTCCGAGGTTTGTCCGAGTAGCAACAACTAATAGATCCAAAGTGCATTCCATCCATTGCATCTGAATGGCTAGATACAGGTGAAACGTGTTACTACGCAGTTAGGGGGAAAGTTGTGAATACATTACGAAAACGGTGTATTTGTCAAAGAGGGAATGTCTCATTATATATTCACAGGGTTATTACAAGAAAGCAATTAATGCAATGTCATAAAATATGCTTCTAACAAAATTGACATCCCTTGACTTTATGATGTGTTGATATCACTTTGATTCAAGTTGTAACTAATTTTAATCATTTTTAAAAGTGTTAACACTTTTTTCCCCAACCGTCTTGTGTAACTATGATTTGCTCCTACCTCCCTTTCCCTCCCTCCCTTTCTTCCCTTTTTAATCTTCCTCTCGCTCATGCACTCTCTTATTCAAGTACGCACATACACACACACATATACACACTCACACACACTCACGCACATACACTCACACGCACACACACACGCACATACACACAATACATATATACGCACGAACTCACACTCTTGATGTGACATTGATCACGTACCGATATCAAGCATAACAATTACCCTCAATAACTTTATTGGCATTAAAAAAAAAGTCCCACGCACTTGTTTGTGTTTACTTATGAACTGTCAAAACAAAATCATTTTCGCTTTCCACGCAATAATAGTAATCACGGTGTTATCATACGGATGGTATGCTCATATGATTGACAGTTCTATTCGCTTTACATAGTCCTGAAGGATGAAAGAGAGGTGTGGGGTGTTGAGGAGGTGGTGGGAATGGAAATTATGAGCAAACCCAAATATCAAAATAAGTATTAAGTTATGGTAACATACATGAAATTACATGAAAAAGGAACAAACATACGCCTACAGAAAACAAAATATATGAAAATGTCAACAGCACTAATAGTAAAATGCCTAAGCTTTATCATAAACATGAATAGTAATTATGTAAGATCTTTTTTTACTATTTAATCAAAACGCTTGGAATTTTTTAGAGTTCTGTACACAATTTATATTACAGAATAATTCAAGACTAGATGATCTTGAATGTGACTACGACGTTAGGAAAATAAACACACACATATACATTGTACAGTGGTTCCTTTCATTGTCCGCTGTAAAAGTATTCTGTGTAGGCACTTTTTGTAATGCTTTCTCTTTTGCTGTAAGACTGTTGGAGGTCAAAATGCTATAGATGAGTAGTTAAGAATGACGAATGAACGAATTAAAATCACAGTGGCAGAATTATTGTCAGCAGTAAAATCGTAAAGGTCAACCAGGGATGTGTTATGGAAGGATATGAAGCAACTTTCTTTCTTGGAACCCATGTGCCAAGCCGCTGAAAAGTTATGTGTTCTCAACAGGTGCTGTTCACGTGTTTAAACAATTATGAGCACGATTGTGTGGCAACGGATTCTCAGAGAGAACAGAAGAAATATCTCATTTCGCTTGTCCTGTTCTGTTAATGGCATTAATACTTCCATGAACATAACAGGTATCATCAAACACAAATAAAAAAGTTTTCCAAGTAAAATATCTCCGCTGCACGCAAACGCACACAAACATTGTTAATGATAATATACAGCTTAATGTATCATTTTGAGAATAGTTGAATCCCACAAATGAACAAGATGTCGGAAAGTAAACAAATTGGTCAATTTTGTAAGTAATACAAAATTATATCTTATACAGTGTATGTCCGATTTTGTAATGATTCCTCATTACATTTCGAAACAAAAGTAGAGTAAAGGATCTGTCAGAATCTGCCCTTAACTTCCTTACAGTTTGCAAACTAATTTGTCAAAAACAAAGCTTCTAGGGACTAATGGGCAATTAAACAAAATTTCTTTTCAAATTGACAATACATAAATGTCGGCCCGGCACATGAAACATCAAAGCATTATGGAATGCTTTTGACATTCATGGGCACGCTTTAGAACCCATACAGATGTTTAAAATGTATTGTGCTCGAGCTTCTTCTCCTTCCTAATATCTCTCTGGGTCAATTACATATGATGCGTTCTTGGGATAATTTCTGCCAGAAGTATCACTCGTGAACGGAAACATTCCAATGTGATTCTAATTTAACACTAAATCTCTATTATGTGGATGATCAGCCCATTTCTTGATTTCAAGAAGATTTCCTCAACGCATCTGTTGCTGGACTTTCTCCGTGTAGAGCTCGTTGACCTTGCTCAGGTCTGTGCCGTAGATGCCGTGGAGCGACATGTCAGGGGAGAACTTGGAAGCTTCAGTCACCCTCCCCAGAGTTTCGGCGAGGACGCGAGTGTAGTGAGGGGCGTTGCCACAGCACAGTCCCACGTATGGGATCTTGAGCTGGGCACAGCGCTGTGCGAACTTCATGATGTCGCCTCGAGAGCAGAACAGACAGTCCAGGTCAAGGGGGAAGGCACGCTTGCCTGGAAAATAACAGGGATGGATATGAAATGTGTTAAAAGCAAAGTCCTTAAGCTATAGGGATATGTTACCCGTTTGCACTCGTTTGAACTTACTGAAAATTTAGCAATTAATATGATTCCACTCAAAGTCAGGTTGCAGTGCAATTATTGGGAGGGAAGTTCTTAATTATACAGTATTTTCTTACATTTCCATGAATTCACAAAATTATATTTCGTTGACCTGCATAATGCTCACCCTATCTTTAAAGCCTACCTGTAGACGGGTCTGGAATGCAGAGGAAAGATTGGTGCTCCTCAGTTGTGCGGTACGGAACCGGAAGTGCTGCCAGAGGTACCTGGTTTGACAAAGTGTTGAATGATAGGTGTATGTCACTTGTACGTTTATGAAGACGTCTCACTATATCACTGCGCAAAGACACAATATACATTTGTTAGACTATACAACATATTTGGACAAGACGTCCAACGATATAACTGCTCAAAGACACAATGTATATTTGTTAGGCTATACAATATTGAACGAGACGTCTCACTGTAGCACTGAAAGGATGCAATAAACATTTTAGAGACTATACAACATAAATCATATCAACTTTGTGGACAATGAACAAAGTGACATTGTTCACACCCCGCATCAATCGTGATGAAGACACTCAATGTGCATTGCTGGTTGTCACTCTGGACTGTGTTATCATGTTAGCTACTGGCAGGAGTTGAAATACAATATGGAAAAGGTAGATCCAGCCCTGATGGTACTGTGCGCGGACAAGGGATGCGTCGTATTAACACTTTGTGTGTAAAGAAAACGCAGTTCTATGTTCTGTGTGTGTATTGATGGTAAAACGATCTGCAAATGACACGTTAAAGGTGAAGGTGAAGAAGGGAAGAATGCTGTGTGCATGATTCTTGGAAACTGTGAACAGAGATTGATGTGATCATAACGACTTGCCATTGGATCTGTTTGGAATATCACTTTTCCACATAAATCCGTTCAAAAGTGTATAATATCTTTCCATGAAATGACAGCACATGGTATACTCATTAAATGACAGTAAACACCAACGATAATTGAGAGCAACGCGTCAAATCGGTTAGGTAGTCAGTTACTTGGTTTATTGTTCTTTAGGGATACGTTAGACATGCGGCATGACCAAAGCATTTTGAAACTAGAGTTCTGACCCTCCAGTTCGCATCCATTTTCCGAGGTCCCCAACTTACACAGTTCGCAATTACGTAATGGTTTGATTCGCATTGCGAAAATTATCATTATCATGGTTGCCTGCTTAAAACTTGAGTTCCATCTTTTCATAGCGCCCTTACCCCAATGTCAGCCTCGACAGCGTTCTCTAATAGCGGAATGATCGTCGCCGGACCCCAGGTACAGTTGAAGCCTACGACATCGGCTCCCGCAGCCACCAGCCGCCGCAGGGCGTCATTAAACTCTATGCCGTCTGCCGTCACGGGCTTTCCGTCGACGACCTTGGGGAAGTGCGTGGTTATGGTTACGACAGCTGGAACGCCTGAACGTGACAGAGGGTATCAGTTAGGTCGGAAATCCACTACATATTAGGGAAGTGACTCTGCCTACGACCTTTGAAGCTTGCGTCTCAATAGACAGAAATAACATTTCAAAAAGGTCAAAATGTCCTCGAATGAAGAGTAGCCAACATCATCTTTAAATTATATCATTGTTGAATTCAAACGATACTGGAATCTGTGATGACAACATAAATAATATATATATATATTTTTTAAATGCCCGTATTCTCTACGACTATATCCCTTTATACTAAAGTGTTCACATTTTGAAACAATACTTTCACAACGTTTATTTTCTCGACCTAGCCTATTTCAAATAATCTTAAGACCACCGCAGATGACAGGATCTTGCCAGGATTGTGCAGGGTAGATGACTGGAAAAACGACGTCACCTACTTGCAAAAACCAAAATACCAGGTCTTGTGATTCAGCCAGTCTGCAATGGCCTGAAAGAGTTGCACGTTTGCAACTGACGAGACAGACCTTTTCCACATTCCTTGATCGCCTGAGTAGCCAGGAGAGCCTCGCCAAAATAAATGAAAGTTTCTGCGACGATGAAGTCCGCCCCCTCCTCCACTGCCCACTCCACCTGCTCCTGTAACCATAGTGATGAAAGTGAACATGGTAAAGAATTGTCACTAGATGGGTGCCTATGTCAATCGTCACGTAAAATTATCTTAATTAGGCATTGTTTCGCAATATTCTGTTCGGTCAATACATCTCTTGTGTTATCTCTTGTTCGTGGCAGACGTGTAAGGCCACAAGAGACGACAAGAGGCGACTGATTTCTTGAATTCCTCTTCACTCAAGGATATTCTGACATAATTTCCATCGTCAAATCTTTTCTGACCCTTGTATTATTACATTATATATGTTTCACCTTGAACATTTCTTTAGTCTCTGCGATCGCGTCTTCATTGTCGGGTTCGTATACCCAGGTATTGGAGAGATCTCCGCACATCAGCGTACCCGTCTCGTCTGCGACCTCCCGCGCCATCTTGAGTGCGAGGCGATTCTGTCTCTCCAGCTCGTCCAGTCGTCCCACCATCTTGAACTTTGAACGGTTGCCGTAGTACTGAAAGTGATCATAATTGTAAGACTACGTGATACGATGACATTGTGTTTGAATTCATTGCATATGTTTCTTACGTTTCGCTACGTTTTTATACAGACATTCATTTTTGTATGTCATGTTATGTTTTACTCAGTGTTGTAAGCAGAGTAACCCTCCATCAGTGAGCTTGGCGTACTCGTTTCTCTGGCTGCCCGATATACAAGTATTACGTTAAAAGGATAGTTCATCCTGTAGATAAGTTGGTTTCAATAAAAGCAAAAAACATGAAAGAAACATATTACTGAAGGTTTGACGAAAATCCGTCAAAGAATAAGAAATCTATGATTCTTCGAAATTTCCAATTTTGTGACGTCACGTGCGTGGTGCTTTCCCATGTTTAGTGTATATACTGTATAATTACATTAATTACTCAGTTTTTGTTTTTGAAAAGGAATTATCTGTTTTATCCAGATATATGTGTAAAAACGTATTTCTCATGATGTATCAAATGCAGAGGTAAAAGGGGTGCATTTTTAAATAGTTGTACACAACATATGGGAGACTACCTCACACGTGACGTCACAAAATCAAAAATTCAAAAGATCATAACTTTCTTATCCTTTGACGGATTATGATATAAGTTTTCACTCATATGTTTCTTTTATATGTCCGCTTTTATTGAAACAAACCTAATTTCAGGGTGTAACTCTCCCTTTAATGACATGAAAATGGACAGGGCATGATCATAAAGAGGTAGCAAACCACAGTCTAACGAAGATCAAGCAAAATAAAAGCCTCATGACAGACAATCGTGGACATGATGGAAAGGACAAATCAAGCATCCACGTACGTCCATATGCACGTCTCCACAAGCATGCAAGCCTCCAAGTAGTTAAGATGAGTGTCCCATGCATCGGGATTTTCAGGTGGAGACATGACTTGTCTTCTTTCATCATCAAAAGTCGGGATTTACCGTAAATGCTTGCACTACATCGCTGCCCGCTCGTACGAAGTCCTTGTACATCTGTTTAACTAGTTCCGGGTGGTCGACGACTACTTCCGGGGCGAAGGGACCTGCCTTGAGGTAGCCGAGTCGCTCAAAGGCGAAGACGTAGCCTTCGGCGCAGATGACCGTCTCGCCATCACGCATGCGCTCCAGCAAGCCTACGAGACAGACATCGACAGAGAATACCATGAAATCGGTCAGACGGTGAGGATAAACGTAGCTTGCTACAGACAAACCCGTTTATTGAATATATTGGATAATTTGGATGTCAAACAGCCAAGAAACAGGCGAGGGTAACCAAAGAGATGAAAGGACAGTATGGTGACCGGGGTGAAGATGGGGGGGCGGGGGGGGGGGGGGGGGATGAAGTCCCTCGTTGATGAAAGGTCTTATAATCTCAGAGATCGGAGGGGAGGGGAGGAGAGGGGTGAGTGGTCATGGTGGGTGCATGAACAAGCATAAACATTTAGAAGGAAAACTAAAATCAGCGAAAAGAGCTTCTTATATGACCTTGTATGTAATAACATCATACAAATACAGCAGTATGACAATACTTCTCCTGCACGTTGCTGCCTTGTTCATCTTAGCTAAGGGTCGGGATCACTTTCTGTCCATCCAGATTATCGTGTCGACTCCACCGGGAATTTACCCTGCTCTCTTCCAGAAACAAAGTGGATTTTTCATATGTCTGTAGAATTTATGGGTGTGAAGTGTGGTGTGTTGCGTTTTCGTTGGTTTATTGAATTATGAATGAAGCAATGACGGTGCACGTGCAAGTGCAGTCATGCGAAGAATTAATATTGCACGAATGATATTGAATTGGCCAATATGAAAATGTACATGAATAAATGCGATGGACTAAAATGCTAACATAAAGTCCAGTGAAATGAATGGCGACAACGAAGGAAGGGGCTCTCGCGAAGGATGATGATGCGGAGACTTAGTGGCGGAAACGCGACTTCGTAAACGTGGCTGAAGAGCCGTGAAGATCGCGATGTCGACGCTGTGCACACGCTTGCGGTGGTGATCGAGGACGAGAAGAGAAGAGAAGCGAAGTGAAGTGAAGATGAATGGCGCTCGGGAACAAAGCAGTGGTGTCGGAGGCCAGAGAAGAAAGGTGAGGCGCTCGGGGACGAAGCAGTGAGTCGCTTGACGTCGGGGCCGAGGTAGAAAAGATGAGACAAGCCGGTATACCGACGTAGAGCAGTGAGGTCGCCGTAGACGTCGTGGTATAGGCCGTCCTTTGAAGATTCAGAGTAACGGTGAGTCGAACTTCTGAATGAGAGCTGCCGAAGCGATAGACGGGCCGGACTGACAGCTCCCAGTGGTAAATCTAGCCATGTCGGTGTCGATTGCAACGCACCACTGGAAAACTGTCAGCCCGCCGGAGGCGGCAGGAAAAGAGTATAGAAGTGCCGTGAGGCGTGGGGGAGTTCTCGTGTCCGAGGAAGCGTGCCGACTCAACCAAGTTGTATATCGATAGTGTTCAGTCAATCGGCAGCGCTCGCTCGTTCTATAGAAATCGTGAGCGTTTTATTTTTCGTCTCGCGAAATCTCACGCGCAGATTTTGTTGCACCTAGATTACGAAGGAATTTGACATGCTCGCGAGATCTTTTGCTGGTGTCTTCTGTAAGCATACTGATCAGAATTTTTTTAGACAGGGATTGACATTATATGTTTCTTAATAAATATTTTCATTTTTTTTCGAAATCTGCAAAAGAGTTTTTATGTTATTTGCTTTCAAAAACAGGCCTCAATTTTTTTTTTGAAATATGTAAGCTCTCAGACCTTGCTGGATCCTGACCCTTCTATGGATTGCACGGTAACGACAGTTACGGCTCTAAAAAGCCAATACTTCAGCGGAGATTTTGAATCCAATATTGTTTGGGCTCAAAAATAAAACATTTATGCTATTCGTCTTCAAAGTGACGCGAGATTTCAGAAATCGTACGGACTTCGCAACCGATATATATATGTAAGCTCTCAGACTTTGCTGGATCCTGACCCTTCTACAAATTGGACGGCAACACCAGTTACAGCTTTGGAAAGCCAGTACTCTAGCGGAGAATTTTATTCCAGTTTTGTTTGGGCTCGAAAATAACACATTTGTGCAATTCGTCTTCAAAGTGACGTGAATTTTCAGAAATCATACGGACTTCGCAAACGATGTTCGTCCGCAGGCAGCAGAAAACACGGGATTTTATTTTCAGCGAGGTTGTCGTGACCTTCATTTGTCCTCTAGAACCGCGGAAAACGTCTCCTTTTCAAACTGCGATATCTTCATGAATATACCATATTTTCGTACGCTTTCTTTTGCAACTGTATGTTGGAGGTCGAAATTTACCAACTATGAAGAAACATTTCATTAAAATATGGAGAAAATATTGTAAATTCGAGATAAATATGTGGTTCTAATTAAATAAAGAAAAATGAAAATAAACTCTATATTTCAATGTCAATCGCTTTTGAGCCCCTAATATTTAGAGGTCATCTGAAGCGGAATTTATTGTACTTTATGAAGGTACCATTATTTTTCAACCTCCCCCCATAGAAGGGTCAGGATCCAGCAAAACATTAACCATGTTCAAATCCAAAATGAGCGAGATATGACGAAGTTGTGAGCGATCATAATCAGCCAATCATAGTCCGCGACACTTGAATCGCCGGTAGTATTTCGTCATTATCGTGGACTATGATTGGCTGGGTAGGATGTTCACAACTTCGTCATATCTCGCTCATTTTGGATTTGAACATGGTTGATGTATTGCTGGATCCTGACCCTTCAATGGGGGGAGGTTGAAAAATAATGGTATCTCCATAAAGTACAATAAATTCCGCTTCAGATGACCTCTAAATGTTAGGGGCTCAAAAGCGATTGACATTAAAATGTAGAGTTTATTTTATTTCTTTTTATTTTCATTAGAACCACATATTTATCTCGAATTTACAATATTTTTCTGCCTATTTTAATGAAATGTTTTTTCATACTTGGTAATTAATGTCGACCTCCAACATACAGTTACAAAAGAAAGTGTACGAAAATATGGTATATTCATGAAGATATCGCAATTTGAAAAGGAGACGTTTTCCGCGGTTCTAGAGGTCAAGTGAAGGTCACGACTACCTCGCTGAAAATAAAATAAGCGTATTTTCCGGTGCCTGCCGTTTGGCTGTGTTGTGCAAAGACTGGAGAGCGCTGGTGGCCAGTGCGAATCAGCGTGATGGTGAACAAAGAACGGTGTTGTTCATGTGGTATCGATGCGCGGTTGGTTGAACAACATGAATGGACGATTATACTGATAGAGCTAGAGTAGTTAACGCACAAAGAAAGAGTGGCTGTATAGAGTCACTACATGTCCATCCGATACACTGGACCTCTATTTAAAGGTCCACTGTCATCAAAATGTATGTCGACTTATGTTGATGCAACATAATATGTACATAACAAAATCACTAACTGTTCAATGGAAATATGTGTCCTATATTTTAAAATAATTTTTCTATATTTTTTCTCAGCACTGATAAGCCCCGCCTCCAAAATATCCTTCAACTCAAGATACCCCCTGTGACATCATCAAAGGTAGAAATTAGCAAGATAATAAGCAGAATTTATGCACACATTGTAATGACTACCTCCACCTGCCCACATAGATCATCACATGTCTTCACACAATACCATCTAACAACCTTTCATGTGGGAACAATCGTTTCCTTATGTCAGAAATATGTAATGCTATTACAAGCACTTGCAGGTAGTCATTGGAATGTTTAGTTTTTGCATAAATTATGTCTATTATCCTGCTAATTTCCACGTTTGATGATGTCACAGGGGGAATCTTGAGTTGGAGGATATTTTGGAGGCGGGGCTATCAGTGCTGAGAAAAAATATAGAGAAATTATTTTAAAATATAGGACACATATTTCCATTAAACAGTTAGTGATTTTGTTATAAACATAATAGATGCATCAACAGAAGTCAACATATATTTTGATGACAGGGGCCCTTTAACGGTCTATCAGAGGGACGGGGTGTTTCTCCACTCGCAACGCGGCCATGACACCTTACTGTCAACACGGAGACATCTGTGCTATGCAGGACTCGAAGCCGCCATCATTAGTTTGACAGGAAAACACGTTACTCTTGACAAGTGCCTCGCCCATGACCGTCTTTTGTTACCGAGGATGGGATTGTATTGATACCCCCTAAAAATTATGAACCTTACAATACATAAATACGTTCGTGACTTGCCACTTACAGGTGAATATGACACACGACATCTTACCCTACTAGAGGAGTACTAATTTCAAATCAAGTATGTCCCACGTTATCAGAATGTAGCTTCAACCTCATGTTTTTTTTTTAAATAAACGTCTTGATATGAATTCAGTTACCTTTTGTGTTCGGCATGATGTTGACGGGGGAAAATTGCAGAGAAGAATAAGGTAATGGCCAAAGTGATCTCAACGTACGACAGCAGAATGCTCGCAGATAATCAGCTCATAGATAATGCGTAGTATACACTGTGTTCGCCTCGTGGCGTAAAAGTGTCCGTACCTCGCACGTTGATCTAATTTATACACATATGGATACATGGTTGCTTCGCTCCCTCGCATAAAAAGGTTATGCCCCCGAAAAAGTGCTTGCTTATTACGGCATGATAATTGCGAAGGCGTCACGTTCACCTAGATTTTATAATAGCAGCCAAATGGCAGGCACCGGAAAATACGCTTATTTTATTTTCAGCGAGGTAGTCGTGACCTTCACTTGACCTCTAGAACCACGGAAAACGTCTCCTTTTCAAACTGCGATATCTTCATGAATATACCATATTTTCGTATGCTTTCTTTTGTAACTGTATGTTGGAGATCGAAATTTACCAAGTGTGAAAAAACATTTCATTAAAACAGGAAGAAAAATATTGCAAATTTGAGATAAATATGTGGTTCTAATAAAAATTTTAAAAATGTAAATAAACTCTATATTTCAATGTCAATCGCTTTTGAGCCCCTAACATTTAGAGATCATCTGAAGCGGAATTTATTGTACTTTATGGAGATACCATTATTTGTCAACCTCCCCCCATAGAAGGGTCAGGATCCAGCAAAACATTAAACATGTTCAAATCTAAAATGAGCGAGACATGACGAAGTTGTGAGCGATCCTAACCAGCCAATCATAGTCCGCGACCCTTGAATCGCCGGTAGCATTTCGTTATTATTGTGGACCATGAAATGTTTTTTCACACTTGGTAAATTTCGATCTCCAACATACAGTTACAAAAGAAAGCATACGAAAATATGGTATATTCATGAAGATATCGCAGTTTGAAAAGGAGACGTTTTCCGTGGTTCTAGAGGTCAAGTGAAGGTCACGACTACCTCGCTGAAAATAAAATAAGCGTATTTTCCGGTGCCTGCCATTTGGCTGCTATTATAAAATCTAGGTGAACGTGACGCCTTCGCAATTATCATGCCGTAATAAGCAAGCACTTTTTCGGGGGCATAACCTTTTTATGCGAGGAAGTGAAGCAACCATGTTTCCATATGTGTATAAATTAGATCAACGTGCGAGGTACGCACACTTTTACGCCAGGCAAAAATCATCCAGAGAATCGGCGGCTTCAAACATGGGGAATCAAAGAGAAAATCTTTTTAAAGCGTTCTTTTGTGACTAGAAGGAGAGTACAATTAATCTGCATTAATTAAACGGCAGCTGGCTATCCATGTGCTTAAACCAGGGATGTGTTATGGAAGGATAGGAAGCAACTTTCTTTCTTTGAACCCATGTGCCAAGCCGCTGAAATGTTATGATGTTCTCAACAGGTGCTGTTCAGGTGTTTGAACAATTATGAACATGATTGTGTGGCAACGGTTTCTCAGAGAGAACAAAAGAAATGTACAGTCTCATTTCGCTTGTCCCGTTCTATTAATGACATTAATACTTCCATGAGCACAACAGGTATCAGCAAACACACAAATAAACAAGTTTTTCAAGTAAAATATCTCTGCTTCACGCAAACACACACAAACGCCGTTAATGATAACACACAGGTTAATATATCATTTTGAGGGTGGTTGAATCTCCCAAATGCACAATTTGTCGGAAAGTGAAGAAATTGGTTAATTTTGTAATTAATACAAATAGCTTATATGTCCGATTTTTAATGATTCCTCAATTCTTTTCTAAACAAAAGCAGAGTATTAGGATCTGTCATTATCTGCCGTTAACTTCATTATAGTTTGGAAACGAATTTGTCAAAAACAAAACGTCTACAGACAAATGGGAAATTAAAGAAATTTCTTTTCAAGTTGACATCAGCTAAATGTCGGCTCGGCACATGGAACATCAAAGCATTGTCATGATTATGGAATTATTTTGACATTCATGAGCACGCTTTAGAACCCATACAGATGTTTGAATGTATTATGCTCGAGTTTCTACTCCTTCCTATAACACTTCCCTGATCTAACAACCTTTCACGTGAGAATAATAATCACAGAAATGTGCTAGCTATGCCAAGGAAAAGTAAATTTGAATTGTATAAACATGAAGGAGAGTACAATGAATCTGCATTAATTAAACGGCAGCTGGCTATCCATTGGCGAAACATCCTTGGTCGAACCAAGCTCCAATAACGTTCGTTTTCAGCTCTACAAATCTTGTGTTTCATAAACTTTCTGAAATAACCCCCAAAAGTGGTGATTTATTTGCTGTATTCCACGATACTAGAACATCTTTGCAGGCTGCTCGTAGGCTAAGAACGACTTCACGCTTTCTTGTGCTAAATTAGATTCTCAATTATTTTGATTCCCACGAGCTTGAGTTGAAATGTGATCTTTATAAATCAAGATTCTTATTGTTAACAAGTGTCTGTCTAAATACGTTTATGATTTGTCAAATTTGATTAGGATTGTAGAATATTAGCTCCCACAATCTTAAAACAGGAACAAAATGTGGTATCTCATGTAGCACAAGAAAGGGTCACCGATCGTGCGTAAAGTTGTTCTTAGTTTACGAACAGCTTGGTGAACCCCCCCCCCCCCCCCTCCCCCAAGCATTTCGTCTGGCACAGGAAAGGGAAAGCCATGGTTTCATGCACTATGTTATGATATAGGTCAATAATGTATTCACAACTTGGTGCTAAGAGCATTAATCAGGATGCTCAAGGTTGAGGGCTATCTTTAGAGGTACATGTATTGATAAAGTGTTATTTTTGCTGAAGTGTGCAGTCACGCGATACAGCAGATCATTAATGTTCCAGGCTCCCTCAACCTATTATGCAGTATCGAGGCATTTTTGCACATGTTATACACTTAAATCCCATAGATAGGCCGTCTGTCTGTCATTTAAAGGGACTATACTCTACTGGGAAGACAAAAGGCCTTCAAAAGGGTGATCATGAGCAATCTTCATGATAATGGTCTTAAATTCATTCATTGTCCATTCTAGAAATTTGCTGAAATTGATTTTCCCTTAAATGATCCACATTTGGACTAATTAGTGATTAAATTACAAATCCTCAAATGTTTGGCCTTTAAACATGGACATGAATTCAAGACCATTGACAAGAAGATTGCCCATGATCGTTTTTTGAAGGCTTGTTGTGTTCCCAGTACAGTATATTCCCTTTAAAAACATATAAACGCTTTCGATTACAGAATCCCCTAGTTAGGGTAACGTACTGCACGTATGTAGTTCAAAACGGATCTAAAAACACTCGATAAGTCCTAGTTGTGAAGTGTGTTTACAGATTCGGCTAGGGTATAGTGTAATATAATGTAATGTAAATACGGAATACGGGTTGAAGGGCAGACCTGTAGGCTAACTGCGATTAGGTGATCACGCTATTTCATGCAGCGACCTTATCATATTTGGTTACTGGTGAGACGCTCTATAGCAGGTTCAACATCCAGCTCTGGCTTACTACGTGGGAACCTGAACTCTTCAAAATGCCGAACACAAAAGGTGATTATGGTTTTGCCAGACGTAATTAATGAACATAAGTATGTCAGTTCATTATATATCTGAGGTGTAATTGAACTATCCTATGGTAGACTAGTTTTCATTGCTGTATACAGGGATCGAATCGCACTATCATGTGGTCCAGAGTTAGTGGCTTCGAAGTACTAACATATTGTTTGTACTCATGAAAATTGTATCTCTTGGTACGTGTATATGCAATTATATCTGCTGATACTCCTGCCCTGTATAAAATCATATTACTACACAATTAGCATGGTACGCTGGGACTATATGCATGAAATCCTGACATGCTTACGAGCCTACTTAGTTCAGTTCAGTTCAAATTATTCAATCAGTCATAAAAAATACATAAATATACAAACTTTGATAAAACATGGGATTAGGAGCCCCTGGAAGTTCAAAGGTACTTGTAGGTGGGGCACCACCATGACATATATAATACAAATCAATTTAAAACATACAGGGAAAGAGAGAGAGAGAGAGAGAGAGAGAGAGAGAGAGAGAGAAAAAAAATAACACTAAAGTGCACTGCAAAACACGCTATCCTCGCAGTGCAAAGAACAAATATGGTACATGTATGGTAAAAAGATATTATAGGGACCTACGGTATGCTATTCATTAGTTATTTTGGCAAGATTTTCATATTGACAGAACATTTCATATTTCAAGAGATTTTTAAATCTATTAACAGTTTTACTTTGTTTAATATCATTATTCAATTCATTCCATAGTTTGATTCCCCTACACCGCAAAGAATTTTGAGTAATTTTAGTTTTAGGAAAATAATGGTGAAGATCTGCTGAATGACGCGTAAAGTATGAGTGATAAGAGGCGTTTGTGCTGAAAAGATTATTGAAAATATTTTGCAAGGAATTTGAATGGTAATTATACATAAAAATATAGGTGTACAAAAGGACCAAGTCACATATTTTTAATATTTTACAATCAAGAAATAACCTGTTTGTGTGACTATTAAAGTGTGCATTACAAACCGATCTTATTGCCCTTTTTTGAGTCAGAAATAATTTATGTAAATGAGTTTTAAATCCATTTCCCCATAACATACAACAGTAAGTAAGATGAGGTAAAACCAGAGTATTATATAATGAAATCAAAACATGTCTGGGTAAAATAAAATTCAATCTGCGGAGGACACCAGTAGTTCTTGATAAGCGTGTACATAAATCATCAATATGAGGTTTCCAGGAAAGGGATTCATTTATTTTGATGCCCAATAAATTAATATTTGACACCTGAGAAATAATCCTACCATCCATTATAATTGGTGGGATGTCAATACCAACTTTTTTAGCATGTGTTTTAAAAAGTACACATTTTGTTTTTTCCAAGTTCAAAGATAGTTTATTGCACTGGAGCCAGATAACAACATTATGAAGTTCTTTATTCATGGTATCAATTAGAGAAGTGATATTTTGGTGAGAAAGAGTAATACTGGTGTCATCCGCAAAGAGTATAAAATTTAGAATTGAGGAACAGTTTACAAGATCATTTATATACAACAGAAAAAGCAACGGGCCGAGGACGGACCCTTGCGGAACTCCGTATGATACATGACTGAAATGTGATTTGACACCGTCGACCATAACATACTGCATACGATTTGATAAGTAATTATCAAACCAGTTAAGAGCAAGACCTCTTATTCCATAATGTTTCATTTTTTTAAGAAGTATGTCATGGTCAACGGTGTCAAATGCTTTTGACAGATCCAAGAATATACCGATGGTAAAATTCCCCTTGTCTATTTCTTGCATTATACGATCACACATATGAAAAATTGGCATATACGTTGAATATTTTTTACGGAAACCAAATTGTTGTGAAATCAATATGTTGTTATAATTCAGAAAACTATACAAACGTTCAAAAACAATTTTTTCTAATATCTTCGAGAAGATGGGTAAAACAGAAATTGGTCTATAGTTGACTTTGTCTTTACGGTCACCCTTTATAAAGATTGGAACAATTTTGGCTATTTTAAATGCTTTAGGAACTTCACCATATTCAAGAGACATATTAAATATATGACACAGTGGATGGACACATTGATAGATACATTTTTTCACAATAGATGGGATAATATCATCAGAGCCACAGGAAAACGTTGATTTCAAGGAGGAGCAGATCTTCAATACTTCATGTATATTGGTAGGTTTTAAGAATATTGATTGAATATTGTTCCCTCCTAAAAAGCTCATGAAATCAGTGCTACAGTCAGGGATGACCTGAGCAAGATTTTTACCTAAGTTACCAAAATATCTATTGAAATGTTCAGATTTCATTTGGTTGCTTTCAAAGGATTCATTGTTAAAATACATTTTTGTTGGAAGAGAAACCTTACATTTTTGTTGGAAGAGAAACCTTACTTTTTTTTCCTAATATATGATTAATTTCTTGCCATGTTTTCTGCATGTTACCTTTTAAGATGTTAAATTTTTTAGTATAATACTCTTTTCTTTGCAAAGCGAATAAGTTTAATCAAACAGTTTTTATAACTTTTGTATTTTTCTTCTTTCCTTTCTTTTATCTTTTTTCTTTTAGTTACGTATATGTACACGATATCGTCGTATGCATGTCGGTTACTAATCAGTTTCTTCCGTCTTAGGCATATCTACCATAAGCTTGCTACCATCATCATGTCTTCTATCTACACTTTTTTTGTATAATATTGTAATTGAAGTAATATGATTATTGTAAATATCATTAACGTGTGTCACTACTTAATTATATGAGTATATGCATCTTTATTCAGGTTTCGTGAATATGGCTCTCGGTGTATCATTGGGTTGTGCGTGTACCCGCTTGGAGATTAGTATGCGTACTTTCAAAGGCCGGGTCGAAGTTTGCTGACTTGCGCTGATATTAGAGTTGTCATCGTTTACATAATTAGCTCTCATATTACAGTTGTCATCGTTTACCGAATCAGCGGTGATGTTAGAATTGTCATCGTTTACCGAATAAGCGCTGATGTTTGAATTGTCATCGTTTCCTGAATCAGCGCTGATGTTAGAGTTGTCATTGCTTACTGACATAGCGCTGGTATCAGAGTTGTCATCGTTTACCAAATTAACGCTGTTGTTAGAAATGTCATCTTTTACCGAAATTAGTGCCGATGTTAAATTGTCATCGTTTACTGACTTAGCGCTGATGTTACAATTGTCATAGTTTACTGACTTACGGCCCTTTTACACTTTCACGGATCGCATCACGGATGATCCCGGATCGTCGCTCCAGGATCATCCGTGTTATCTCCTGCATTACCGTGTTCAGGGGCGTAGACAACGGGGGGGATGAGGGGGATGCATCCCCCCCAACTCACAAGGTGGGGGGGATGGCATGTACAATCATCCCCCCCAGGTTTGGGGGAATGATATTTGCTTACTTAGTCATAATAATAATAACAATAGTACAAATGATAATGATAACAATTATAATATTAATAATAATAATTATGATGATGATGATAATAATCCTCATCGTTATTGTAATTGTGTTTATTGGTATTAGCCGCATTCACACGGTGCAAGCCAATTCAGACGGTAAAGAAGAGAAAATCGTAAAAGTACTTTGTGGTTATCTTGTGGTTTATCCTCACTAAGCAATATAGCATAACTTTTTATCAAAGAGGTTTTGGGCACAATAATTTGGCAGGATTCTTTCTCACCTTATCAACTAACTTCTGTGTGAAAATCACATTAATCCAATAAGTCATGCGTGAGTGGGCAAATTTAAAAGGCAAAAGTGTAACTTTTCAAAAGTCACAAGGGTAATTTTGGGTTTCTGTCATATGAATTTTGGATGAATTCCATTACTGATGCATAACTTATGTCCTTTCATTGTTTATCATCCATCTCTCGATGCACGTACACATATCCCCACATTTAACCCATTGTTCTGGTTGAGTGAGCACCGTTTAAAAAATACTCATCCTTCTTGGGTTTGAAACTTTTAAAACCCCTTTATTTTTGTGAAAAAATACAACTGGATATTTTGACAAAAATGTAATATGACTTGTTATGTACACATTAGAAGTCATTTCCGTGTCATGGTTGAGTGAATACACTTTAAAAATCGCACAAGAGATGCCAAAATGTACTGTTGAAACGGCATAAATAATTACCCTTGTGAGTTTTGAAAAGTTACATTTTTGCCTTTAAAATTTGCCCACTCATGCATGAATAATTGGATTAATATCATTTTCACACAGAGGTTAGTCATTAAGTTAAGGAGCAATCCTGCAAATTGTTTTGCCCAAAACCGCTTCGATAAAAAGTTATGCTAATTTTCTTAGGGGGGTGGGCTTACTTTTCTGTTGTGTTTAGAAAACAAAAACACGTGGTGAGTTCGCTAAGCAGGAGGCCTTGTCTTCCTTGACTTTTTAAGGGGGAAATATAGTGAGTGTGTTCCTTACATAATTCACAGCGTAAATTGATTTTTCGGATTCTAGGATGGCTCATAATATGAAGTTGAAAACATCAAGGATCACTTCTTTTTCAAGCATAATGAGAAAGAAGAACATGATGACGAACAGCCGTCTACGTCAAAATCGGATGATGTCGGAGTTAGACTTGTTCTTCCGGAAGTTCAACCAGAAGAAATGTGCCGTTGAGGGTGATGGAGCATCCGAGGCGAAAATGATGATGACTGACGCCGGTTTTGACGACTGGGTTAGCCCAATCCCCCCCCCCCCCACCACAAAAAAAATAATAATAATAATAACTTTTTCCATTCCAGTACTAGAAATTAAACCGCAGAAAATTCTGTTTCAAGCCAAATGTTACCCAAACTACCCCGGGATCCATTACGAACCCTCCCTTAATATGTGTCAGTTCATTCTGTACTCGTATGCCACGGTGTGTAGATCTTGTCGAAACTATGACTGTCCATTTAAGGCGTAGTATGTGTGTGTGTGTGTGTGTGTGTGTGTGTGGTGTGTGTGTGTGTGTGTGCGTGTGTGTGTGTGTGTGTGTGTGTGTGAGTATGTGTGTGTGTGTGCGTGCACGCTTGTGTGTGTTATTTTACCTCATTAAGTATGCATCAGATTGCACGATTTCAAGTTCAAAATTGCAAAAGCTCCCTACCTTGGGAGGGGGGACACCCCCCTCCCACACCCTCCCCCCGGCTCGGTCGCTTCGCTCTCGCTCGGGCGCTTTCGCGCCCTCTCGAGCGTGGCAGCCTAGTCATCCCCCCCAGGTGTACGAACCTGTCTACGCCACTGACATGCATCAATGTTAGAAGACAAGATTTTAGTTTGAGCATCCTCAAAGAGGATTGAGATGTCCTTCGAATCGT